>JARGCV010000294.1:255000-322500 GCA_034064705.1 Bothrops alternatus
ATTAACAGATAAGCCCCCAGTCCCAATTAATGCTAAAGTAGGATAAGGAGAACCAGTTACCTACTTATTTGTTTTTCTTCCACTCAATAATGCCCAATTCTCAGAGACGATCGGAACAAGTCGGTGCAGTTGGCTTTCACAGTTATAAGACCTCAAATTATGACCATTGGAAACTATTATCACTTTTACCAATGGAAACGCTCTGCATCTACTGCAAATTCCTTGGTGGGATGTCTGCCTGATTATTTTGTTGTTCTTCTGTTGCACTGAAATAAGTTAGAAATTAGAAACTGTCCATCACCTAGATCAGCAACATGAAGACTTGTGGATTTCAATTCCCAGAATTCCTCAGCCAGCCATGGCTGTGGTTGAGAATTCAGGGAGCTGAAGTCAGGAAGTTGACATGTTTAGAGAAACCCTGTACTAGACAAATACAGAACTAGACGGTGATTTTTTGTGTGACATCCCTATATAATAAGATACTGGTAGTAAGATAAATTAAGAAAAAGGTAGTTCTCAACTAATAACCGTTCGTTTAGTGACTTACAACCAGTCCTTTGTGACCTTCCAAACCAGCTTTTGAGATAAGAAGCTGGATTGGCTTAAGATGAGATGAATACTTTACTTCTTTCTTTAATTGTTGAGACTGTGCTATTCAGTTAAGTGAATAACACAATCTTAACTACTGCACTATTCGCTTAACTGCAGTGATTTATTTAACAACCATAGCAAAAAAAAATGGTTGTAAAAAGAGGCATCACTCACTTAACCACCTCCTTGCTTATCAGTGGAAATTCTTGTCCCCAACTTGGTCAAATGTCGAGAACTACCCATACACATCGTTTTCAGCCATGTGTAATAGATGAGAAAGCCCATGTCTTTCAAATGATTTGCAGGAATATTGAAATAGCTGCCTGTCTTGGGATAGTTGTCTGTTCTTTGAATTCTCCCTTGCAGAACTGTCAATATATCTTCTCAGTTGCTGGATGCAGACTCTTCCTTCCTCTAATTATTGGTTCATCATTGTCCATAAAGGGAAACATCTGCCAACAGTTCCCACAGCAGCTGCCTTCTTCTGTCTTATTCTCTCTTCTGGGTATTCCTTTTTTGAGAATGGACAGACAGGAAGAGAAACAGAAAGGGTGACTTCTAAATTAAGTGGCTATCTGTCCATATCACACTTCAGGATACTGCTTTCCCTCAGATCTGAGCAAGTTGCTGCAAGAGCTAAGGTGGTCTACATGCCAACTTGCTACACAAAGAAAAGATAAAGGGAGAGTAGGGGGAAAGAAAGGATACCAGAAACATGGATGTATAAAAAGGGTGATGGAAAGACGATGGAACAAGGGGATGGTGGCTTTGGTTTGAACCCTTCTAGTTTTGAGCCTACCAATCACTATTAGCAGACCTATCTCCTAATGTGATAGCAGCCTCCATTCACTTTCCCGGGGGAAAAATCTTCCATCCTGACTTTCCAATCAGCTCCATTGATAGGATAGTTGGAACAATCATGACATGTTTTCTGCAAAGATAATAGCTTCATGGAAAATTGCTTCCCATGCCTAGAAAGAGTCGGGCATAGTCAGCTGGTTATAGGATCTCATAAAAGATTCACCCATAACTTCATCACTCAATATCTGTAAAATTAAGTGCTTAGTCCCCAGAGCTTCCTGCAATCATGTTGATGGGAACTAATTAACTCTGGCTTTTTATTTCATGGATTCCAGCTTTACATTTACTTTTACCATACAGTACATAAAGTGGGTGTATGCTAAATTTTAAGTAATTGTCTAGGGCATTTTCAATTTAGATTGCATGGTATCTTGTTCAATCCAGATGGCCTTGATACATTCAGATTTTAGTGTGTGGTTAAAGATAGCCATTCACAATTTTCTGAGTGGGCTGGAAATATGCGGTTTTCCACCATTCCCAATTTTTTTGTTGGAGCACAGGTGTTGGGAAACAGCCTGAACTGTAGAAGTGGGCAACTTGTGGTTCCTCACTACTATCAGGTTTGTGGGGGTACTGAGAGTTGTTGGAATTCATTGTTGGAATGTATTTCTATACAACAGCTACATTAGGATTCAGCCAGTAGATGGCAGTATTTACAAGTCTGGATCTATGGTATGAACTCTATGCTCTTTTGTTCTGAATTACAGTCATATAGTTACAGTAATATAGTTGAGCAGTAAAGCACATGGTGACTGTAATTTTGTTTGCTCTGTGTGGTGCTTTTTATAAACTTCTAACAAGAGTTGGTTCAGCAAATTGGGGAGGGCGATACATTGTTTATTCAACTGAATCTTGCAAGAGGACCCTGCAACTTTGCACAATATTAGGCTGCCCTTTTTGCATTCCAGAAAAAAAGCCCATTGCTAGGTCTTCTCATTCCCCTGGGAAATAGTGTCATTCTAGTAGGATTGTTATAAATTGGGCATGGTCTCATTTCTATGTCAGGCTGGGAATGGCTGCTTAGACAGAAAGAGTGTGCCTCCCACATAAGTGGGCTGAATGGAAGACCAAAAATAAAAGTGGAGTCACTGGGTTAATTATTAAAAAGAGATTTGTGGTGTGGGGGAGATAAGTTGATTTACTTGCATTTACATCCCAATCACCCAACAGGGAGAAGAGCTGAAATGGCTAGTCAGCATCTGTTGGAAGGGTGAAGATAAATGAGTGAAGAAAGGAGATAAATGCATACAAATTGAGTTTACACCTGTACTGTTAATATATCTCTTTTGAAAAGCTGATGTCATCAGTTGGCAGGTGAAACCCCACCATCTCTCCATTCACATTGGGACTTGTTGTGATGCTGCTGCTGCTGGTGGTGGTGGTGGTGGTGGTGGTGGCAATGATGGTGGTGATGATGATGTTATCCATTAAAGTAGTCTTGATGTATATCACCACTCCACTTTCCATATGGGTCCTGCTGCCTTGGAGCCCTTTCCAGACATGGGAAAAAGACGCACACCCACACCTACACACAAACAACACACACACACAAAACCATGATTTGCATGCATTCTTGAGCCTGGTATCCACAGGACTATGATTGTAGATCTTCTAACTAACATGTTAGGCTCATTACCTATAATTCCGAAGATCAGTTTAAGATGGATACAGTACCTACAAAATCCTTATCTGAAGATCAAAGCAAAAGAGCACAATCCTTCTCACACACCATTCATCTTGTACAGCTGTGAGAACTCTTTTTTGTTTTTTATTCGTCAAAGGATGAGCATGTCCACAATCCATTGACAGAGTCTGGGCTTCCATTTACAGAGAGACCACTGGAGCAATGTCTATGGAGATTCTCAGTCACCCAAATCATAGTTGTCTGAAAAGTGCTTTTTCAAAAGGCAGCTGGGCTGTTTTTTTTCTTGAGGAAGAAGAACAAAACAGTTTCATTTCTCACCCAAGAAATTTCATCAGTTGGGGGCGTGGGGGGTGGAGAAGAGGAGGGATGGAGTATAGATACTGACTATTGAGACTGGGTGGTGGGAGATGGAAGGAAAGGCTCTGACTGGATGGTGGGTCCAAAAATGCTAACAGACCAGATGACTGCAAAGAAATATAATCCTTCCACTACCACCATCCCCACCATCCAGTCTCAACTATCACTACCTATATAACATCCCTTCTTACCCCCCCCCCCCGCCCCATCACAACTGATGAAGTTTCTTGGAAACTTGGAGAAACGAAACTATTTTGTTCTTCTTCCTCAAGGAAAAAAACAGTCCAGTTGCCTTTTGGAAAAGCACTTTTGAGACCATTGGAGCATTGGTAAAAACTTCTTTTGGGGCGATGGAGACAGAACATAATATTTCCTGTAGGATAAACCATCTTGTATTCAACTTCCTTTAATACATGTTTTTCTCTTTATTTATTTTTTTACTATTCAGTTTCATGTATACATATTTCATTTACATGTCGTTTTCCTAAATCTGCCCTGATTTTTATTCAGTTTTACCAAACTGAATATTTCTTTTTCCTAGCCCAGAATAACAGAGTGATGCATTTTGTTCACTGACTGCTGTTTGTACTGTAGAGATTGCTTTTGAGCATTTTGAGGTAAAATAAATGGAAGATGGATTGTTTTTGTCACCCTACAAGATAACTTTCCCACGTGGTCACTCCTTTAAGTCAGAAGAATGCAACAGTCTGCTCTTCTGTTTTACATTGAATAATTTCATATTTGCATTCCTGATGATGACCACCAAGTGGCAATGTTGCTACTTATTCATAGTTTTACATGAGTGGCAAGATGCCAGATGGTGCCCCATTAGGTCACATTTGCTTATTGTTTGGTAAATAGCAGTTTAATTCAAGTGCTGAGTTGACAGCTTGTCTTCAAAGACAATTTTCCCACTGCAGTGTTTCAGATGCCAGGGTGGCTTTCCAGCATGATGCAATTTCAACTGCCTTTAAAGGGATAATGTTCTCTTTGATTAAAAGGGATGCAGGGCGAAGAGATTCCAAGGGAAAAGAACTGGATTTTCATGTGGATAATTTGAATGCATGACTTGGCAAGACTTTGGATTGAATTCTTTCAGCCAGGTTGGGCCTACTTTGCATATGTTGTGAGCAGCTCCCAGTCTTCGGAGAGGAGCGGCATACAAATCCAATTAAATAAATAAATAAGCAAATAAGCAAATAAATAAATAAATAAATAAATAAATAAATAAATAGATAGATAGATAAATAAATAAATAAATAAATAAATAAATAAATAAATAAATAAATAAATAAATAAATAAATAAATAAATAAATAATGGTCCTTTTTGATTTTGGAGTCTGGAAGTTGAAACGTTCCTTTCAATGCCAATAGTACTACATGACATCTATACTCGGGCAAGGCTAAAGCAGAGAGGGAGAGTTCCATACTATGAGTATACTCCCGCCTGTTAGAATGGGGTATGGTGTAGGAGAAGAAGTGCAACGCTAGGGGAGTGAAGTCAAGAGAGGAATCAGTCTGGAGTCGTTATGTTGCTACAAATGATCCAAGTCCAGTCCCCGCTTGAATTCCATTGACTCTTATCTGCACTAATTTAGTGCTGACTGTTAGTTGACTAGATTCTTGTGTATTTAGTTGTCTCAGCTACTAGCTTTCACAGTTTTATTCTAACTTTACTTCTGTAGACCTCACCCCATACTTAAGAGGTTCCTAAGGATGTGGGTGTAAGAGCACTAACATGCCTATCATCCTTGTCACATTTTTATTGTTTTCATTTGGCTCATGCAAATTTGTAATTTTCATTTGACAAACGTAAATAAAATATAGATACGAGCAATAAATCTTCTTAACTGAAACTTAACGTGTGGTCCTGATTCTTCACACCTGACAATGGGGATTGAAGGAAGCCCCTCTGGTCTACCAAGGCTGGACCTCCTTATCCTCTCTCAAATTCTTCTGCCCTCTCCCATGATAATCAAATCCATGGCTTTGGTAATCTTGTACATTTCCTGACGGAAAAAGATGTGGGCCATTTGAATCAGTTCTATGGTGATGAATATTTCAGCCAAAACTTCAGTTCTTTTTTTAATTTTTTTTTGGGGGGATGGAGGTTAAAAAAATTAAATTTAAATTTAAAATTTAACAGCTTCATCATTATTGGCTAGCTAGGGTTCCAAACCATGACCTGGATGACTGAGAATCTCCATAGACATTAAGCTTCATGATCATTTCAGTTCCATCAATCAATCCAAATGATGTTTAAATACAACAAAAACAACTCCACAACCAATTATGCTAATCTACGATGTGTCCTTATACAATAGAGTTACTTGCTACCTAACTCTGTGCAATTTTTCCCCAAGGTTACTTGTAATCCTTTATTATTGCAACTTCATATGAAATGCACCATTTTACATCAGTGAAGCTGTAGCGTTCTGAAAACCTAATTTTCGAAATGGTATACACATTTCCCATTGAAGAAAGATTCATGCTTAGCAAGTTATAGTTAGATCTATAAGACATCTAGGATTATTTCATTCTTCTAATCCAAGCATTGTCCATGTGGATTGAACTATGATATAGCTATAAAAGGCTGTAAAAAGTGAGCTGTAATAACAGGAGTGCCACTTTTATTCACACACACAAACATGATTGAGTATACAGAGATTCCTGTCTAGACAAAGCACTAAAGCTTTTATTTCTTTCCCAATTTTTTTTTGGGGGGGAGATTCAGCTTCATGGGCATTTGCATATAAATCATGTATCAATGAAGGAGAATATTTTTTTGTAGCTCGGGGCTGAAATGAGGGGTCCTTGGTGCTCTCTGAGCTTGCTTGTTTTCTTGCAGATATTTCATTACCCTAACTAGGTAACATCATCAGTGCTAGTCAGGAGTGTGATTTGCTGTCATCTTCTATTCTCGTGTCTTGCCTGTCTGGGTGGGGGGACTTAGGGATTCTTTGGTTGGGTTGTTTACTAATAGCTCTTTGGCAGCTTCTTGACTGGGGGTGTTGCTTACTTGAGGTATCCTGCCAAAATGTCCACAGACTTAGAATCTTAGAAGTGTTACTCATGTGTGGCCAAAGGGCAAAGATTTTTGGAAAGATGTCTTCCATTCATTAAAATGGCTTGGTTGCCTCAATAACACATTCATGTAAATTCTTTCTTCTTCAATTGCTTCTCCTTCCCCGTTAACCTTTGGTTGCTACCAAGCCAACGTAAATGTGTTACTTAAGCTGCAGTCCCTAATCCTTTAGGTAAGGGGTCTCCAGCCTTAGCAACTTTAAAGTTGCCACGGTTGAGGACTCCTGCTTTAAGTGACATCCCTAGGGCCATACGGTAATTTGGAATTCCCACTCACTGAGTTGGAACTGGAGACAATAGGATGCAATCCCCTTCATCCTTTTGTCAGCCTCCAGCTTCCATTTTCAGTGATGTTTGAAACTGCAACGTTTAGAAGAAGGAGAAGGAAAAGTGATTGAATTGGTCTGGAAAGAGTTGAACAGATGGGACTGTGGATCTAAAAGAGGCCAAAGAACCTTAAATCAATCTCCACAATCCAGGAGGAAGATTTAGATCATTTAGCTGGTCATTTATTACCTCTTCTCCCCCTATCCCAAGTCTGGAAAATGAAAAGATGGAAAAAATACTTCTGTTCTCATTTCTGTCGCATTGTTTTGTAACCGATGAGTCACGGATGATCTTAAGCTGCCAATGAAAGAGCACTATGAGAAAAAAAATGTGGAATTGTCCCACCTGTTTACAGAGAAAGGATTCATGGATTTTCCCAACAACTTGATGTCTTTGTTTTCAACTACTTATTTATCTCCCTCTTTAGTCACCTTCCTCTTCTTCTTTTTTTAAGAAGGAAAGTTGATTTCCTTGTTTACTTGGCCTTATTTTACCAAAGTCTCAGAATGAGTCAAGCTAAGCCAAGAAGTAGCAACTGGCCTCAAGTCACTCAATGAATTTTATGGTCCTTAAACCTAGGTTTCCCCTTTCTATGCCCAAGACTTCAACTGTACTACACTCTCAGAGACATTTAGTAATGGAGAAGAATACATCCAGAATCCACAATGGGAAAACAAACCACAAATTGCCTTGAGAGGACCAAAGAGAATATGAAAGCCATCATGGATGCTTCTCTTGGCCAACTCCTAGGATATCATATACAATGAATTCATTGAAACTAAGCAGCTACCAGTCTCATCACACCTAGCTGCCCTGTATCTTGTTCCACGATGGAAGAAAGCCAGGATATAAACTTTCAAAATGAAATAAATAATTTGTGTGCTATGGGCGCCTTTCTTTGCTGAACCAGTAGTTTTACACTTATTTATAATTTAAAACAAAGCAAGGATTGACAGAATGGCTGATCCAGCAGTTTTCTCCTTCTCCCTGCAAGTCACTGAAAACAAATGTTTTAGTTGACACATAGAAAATTACTGGAGGAACTTGGTATTTTACATGGGTTCTATATTGCAATTTATTCATGTGCATCAGACTTCAGCAGTGTCTAGCATCCAGCTTCATCTCTGATGGTTTACCTTCTGTTGTATTTTTAAACTCCTGCCTTATCTCTCCCATAAAGGTGAAGTTTGCTTTCTCCAGAATATTATCTTAACACAACCCTGGTATTTTCTCTGTTGTTACCCCACAGATGGGCCAAAAAGGGCCACATTATAAAGGAAGCATCAAGTGATACTTATGAGACCATCGTTGACTTCACCTATTTCTTTGAACCCATCTCTTGTGAGGTGACAAATGCTCTGGGAAGTACCAACATCAGCAGAACAGTCGATGTATACTGTAAGTATGGCTCAACTGCTGATTTACTAGAACATTGCTCAACACACTTAACACCTTATGTTGGGTACGGGTTTTTTTTGCAGGACAAAAGCTGGCCATAGACCAATTGATGGGGACATATCTTTTGAATGCCTCTTTAAAAACTGAGATATTCAAGAAGGGTCAACAAATCAAATGTTTACAAAAACTAACACCCAATGTTGAATGTATATGTTCTATAACTAATGCCTCTTAACATAACCTTATGTCCAATGTTGTTTGCTTTAATACTGTTAAAGCGGACTGAATCTCTACCTCAGGATATGAAACTTTTACCTCAGGATCTCTGGCTAGGGACTATAAAAGATTGCACTAGTAATGGGACGAAGTCAATTCAGAAGCGCAAACGAACAATATGCAATAGACTAGACACAGTAGTTAGACCATATATAAGAGAAACACCAACCAAACAAAAGGTACTCGGAGTATACTTGAAGGGGGAAGGGAGGAGGAAAGAACGTTTACTAAAACAGATGTTTACAAAGATTAATACCTAATGTTGTATGCTATATCCTAGGATGATTGTTTAGCAATAGGATCTTTGGTTTAATGTTGATCACATTAATATGGAACCAGATAAGAGAAACACCAATCAAACAAAGTGTAACAGGAGTATAGTTGAGGCTAGACGCGAGGGGTGGGAAAAGGCTTACTAAATCAGACGTTTTCAATGACTAACACTTAGTACTGTATATCAGGTGCCATGATGATTGCTGCACAATATGCTTTTATGTCCAATGTTGATTGTTTTAATAAAAGAATTTTATATTTAAAAAAAACCTGAGATATTCTGACACAAAAATGACAAAGTCAGAAAATGAGACCCATATGCCAAGGATAATTGATCCTAATAACCATACTTTTCCTAATATAAGATCTTTCTTGTGAAAGGGCTGGAATAAACATTTCTTTAGCTAAGGCCCTTGGCCACAAAACAAGAAGAATTCATTCAAACCCAATGCTTGAGATATAATGTTCTTTTTTTTCATATGTACTGTGATGACTATGTTAAATTTTAGAGGCTGTTCTGTCCTGCATAGAACTTCAATGATTTTTTTTTAATTTCAGTTGGGCCACGCATGATGACTGAACCACAGTCTCTTCTTGTTGATCTTGGATCAGATGCTGTATTTAATTGTGCCTGGATTGGAAACCCATCTCTGACCATTGTTTGGATGAAGAGGGGCTCTGGTGTGGTAAGAATGATGGGCAGCGCTGCTCCAAGTTGGCCAGATGTTTGAGGATAGATGGCAGAGCTCATTGATGCCTTGCTGGTCTACAACTCACCTCATGCATTCTTATTCTTACTCTTTGTGTCAGGGAAAGTCTCCATAACTTATCAAAGAGGCATGCAACTTTTAACATGTAGAGCATTTAAAAACCATTCATCTCCTCTTCTGCAATCTGAAGGGGGAAAGGAAAGCTCCACAGAGACAAGCATGTTTTGATTCTTTGCTGCTAGCATTCCTCCTTCTATGGGAAGGAGAAATTTCATGGTCTAGTCTACAGGGTTGATTTTCAAGCTGAGCCACAGGGAATGACAGGGAAGGAAGTCATCCTTAGGATTGGAATAGAGAAGTCTATTCTGCTCCACCTGGGTTCTTCACTGACCTATGGAGACTTCCTCAACACATAGCGGCCCTGCAAAGTAGACCAGAATGCTGAATAGGTCAAGACTGCCTTGATTGTTACTTCTACAGTAAGGCAATTGTGCAAGCCTCAATATACTTCTTCCTCCCTTGCTTTCTTTTTGTATGAACTGGGAAGGGGCTTGTCTAAAATGTTTTCTGAAGCTATTTTCTTGGCCAGGACTCAAGTCCCTCTTATCTGACAATTGACTTAGTAGCAGCAATTCCTCCTGTCCTGCAAGGGCATTCCTTATTCTCTCTGCAACAGCCTACTTCTCTTCACTGGCTATATGGATAGAAAGAAAACAGTGTTGTGGTGCTCAAATAGTCCAGCAATGTCTAGCTTTGGTAGGAGTGTTCCTTGAGCAACCAAGCCAAGGAAAGGATGGTATATTGTCCTAATCCAGACTACTAGCCTTGAATGGGAAGGTCTTTATAGTTAAATTAAGAGAAGAGGAAACGTTTGACTATGCAGAGGTCATGAAGGTTGATTTATGTAACTGGCCTGATACAAATGGAAAGGACCGGTTTCCATGGCGCTCACAGCTCTTGGAGCATTTTCTGCTTGCAAAGAGCAGCTTCACAAAATAGCCCTAATAGAAACTGAACAGATTCCCATTATGAGCAACATCCAGGTTAACTAAAGGCCAGAGCCTCATTTAATCTCTTTGTGGCAGGTGAAGCTATTGTAAACTATCATTATACATGGCACACTCATTGTGAGCAGCCCAAGCTCAGGCTGAGATTTGCTCTGGATCTTCTTTGCTTGGGATTATGCATGCCCTTGTAATCATTTCACAGTCATAGAATCCAAAGATGTCTTGCATGTCTAAGTGGTTCTGTCTGTCTATCATCTCTTATCTTTCTTTTATCTATCTCCATCCATTTATTCATCAATCCAACCATCCATCTATCCATCCATCCATCAGTATCTATATCATATATCTGTCTGTCTGTCTGTCCGTCCGTCCGTCCGTCTATCTATCTATCTATCTATCTATCTATCTATCTATCTATCTATCCATCATCTATCTATCTATCTTTCATCAATACAGAGTAGTTGTATTCCCTTAAAAATAATGTCTTTTGATGGAGACAGTCTGCACGGGAGCAGCTATTTTACACTATAATCAAGTGCTGGAAAAGCATGAATATATTTATCAGCTTCAGTCAAGAATAGATGGAATCCAGAATTTCACTCTTCTTATTTATAAAATAAACTGGCATATTAGTAGACATCCTTCAGCAGGATTAAATTTATGTCCTTTCTCAGCAATAGAACTCTTCTTCTGTATATGCAGTGCCCAAAAGAATGGTGGCTAGCAACCAAATAATTCCCAAATACAATCTGAAGCCTCTATGGCCAATGTGCATTATTGCAACAAGGATGCCATTGATCAAGAACCCTGAAAAACCCTCACCACATTACATATATTTGGATGCATAGACGCATGATACAGATGTGAATACAGTATCCCTGTGTGAAACCTGCCCAGTGGTGGGATGGTAACAAAGAATTAGCTACAGGTTCTGCCGAAGTGGTGCGAACTGGCTGAATCCCACCACTGGACCTGCCCCTCCCCCTCTATTCCCACAATGCTCACACCTACAAGGGTCAGCCTTAATGTGCGTGATGGATTCTGCTGCATTCCCAATATAGAAACCCATTTTGGTCAGCACCTAGGGAATGATGGAAAGGGGTATATGGTCCTTCACATTGAGCCCCTCCCATTGTCTCTGCCACCACTGCTGGCCCTAGGCCTATCTGTGCTCATGAACAGATTGCTTTGTACGAGTTTCACTCTGAGCATCTAAAAAAAAAAAAAAACCCAAACCAAGCCAAAACATGCTTTAAGTTGCAATACTTTCCCAGTCTCGCTGGTTTTGATGTAGGATGCCTTTGCAATATCTTTTCACTACCGCTGAAGGCCTTTATGTGTTTTACTAAATATCAGTGTAAACTCCCCATCTGTGCAGCAGAGTTGGCTCTAAGATCAGACACTCAACGGTGCCAAATGGAAAACATACTGGGTTGTATTTACAGAGCAAACGCATACCAGAAAGGCAAAAGGAACCAGGCCCAAAGGGACGCCGTCCAAATTTCCACTGGAGAAAGAGAGCAGATTCTCCAGCTTGCTCTGTGCAGATAGGTGAAGGGAGACCATCACCCAGAATGCAGCTCCCAGTATAAGCACTTAATGCCTGTCTATTTCAGCTGCAGATCTGTCCTGACAGCTCCAGTTGTACAGATTAGGAAATTAGCCATTGCAACTTCCATAAGCAATTAGAAGAAGTTGACTCTTAAAGGGCATATTTGTTTTAGACTCATCATATTTCCAAATATCACAGGAGTTCGCATTTTGCTGACTGGGCTGCACAAAAATTACCTACTTCAGCATTTAAGAACTTTTAATAAAATGGTTGATTGCACCAGTGTGGGTTATAGGGCACGATGCCTAGTAGTGTAGATGCCAAAAGGGCCAAAGGAGCTGGAACAGGATCAGGGCTGTATGACACGGAGTTGATTTTCATGATACTTTTGTAATAGGGTGGCTGTGACCTCAAAATAGCAATTCCTCTGCCTGGAAATACAATGGAGAATTTTTAGACATTAGCTAGGATACAATCCAGCTCTTGAAAATGAAATGTTCATCAAGACATTAGCTTTAGGGATTTGGCCGTCTCTGCTCTATCTAAAAAAAAATAGTGAGGAGTACAATTCTCAATTAAAAGTTGCAGATTCAAAGATGCTTCCTTCTTCCTTACAAACTTTTTATTTCACTTCCCCAAGCTGGCTGGGTTGTCCATTGATGGGGATAACCCTCCAAAATTCTCAGATTTATATTAGCTGCTGAGCGTTGTAGTTTCGCTACTTATCATTTAGCCAGTTTCTCAGGGAAGGAAGAAAGGGACATGAGAATATTTGGATCATCCATGATATCAAGAAGTCCTAATAAGAGCCGAAGCTTTCCAGAAATTGCAAAAGATTAAATGTCTCCTGCATGAAAAGAAGGGGGAATAGAAAGGGAAATCACGACACACTGAAATACTGAAGAAGGGCACTCCACCCCAAAATATTTTATCATACAGATAGTCCTTAACTTATGAACACCATTGAGCCCAAAGTCTCTATTGACAAGTGAGACATTTGTTGAGTGGATTTTGCCCCATTGTACGACCTTTCTTGCCAAAGTTGTTAAGTGAATCACTGCAGCGGTTAAGTTAGTAACATGGTTGTCAAAAGAATCTAGTTTCCCCATTGACTTTGCTTGTCAGAGGTTGCAAAAGGGGATCACATGACCCCGGGACACTGCAACCATCATAAATACGAAGTAGTTGGCAAGCAGCCAAATTTTGATCACGTGACCACGGGGCTGCTGCAACAGTCCTAAGTGTGCAAAACGGTCAAAAGTCACTTTTTTTTCAGCGATGTTGTAACTTCGAACAATCACTAAATGAACTGTTGTAAGCCAAAGACTACCTGTATATAAAGCCTTGGCTATTCCAAGCCATTAAATCCTTAGCCAGCTTTCTGGCGGAATGATGCTTGTGATCAGCATTGGGATGCTGCCAACAGAGGTTAACCCTTGGATGCAGCTGTCTGAATGGTTAGAGAAACTGGAAAGAGGTAGAAACAGATGGCGCAAACTAGAAGGGAGCTAGGTAATACTGTGAAGGCCTAGCCAGAAGAAGACACATACTAGGCAACAGATGGCAAACTGAGATGGGAAGATAACACAAGATGAAGGATTACTTTTCGATGTCAGAAGCTCATTTTCAGGTGCCTCTGATATTGCTTATCTGGCTGGACTACTTAGTGGTTGGTTCCCATGCTTGGCCAAGACACAATGTGGTTCATTTACTTGCTTGTAGAACCATATCAGGATATGAATGAATGCCCATGGATTGCCTGCGATTTGTAAACCATCATTTCTGAAGTAGGGTGATGTGTGCCTGATACATTATGTTTAAAACAAACTATGACTTAGCACAACGTCTGGATCCAGCTGCTTCATTCTTAAAAATTGAGATGGCATTCTTGCCTTCTTGGTTTCAAATCTGTCCCCTGGAACAAACTCTCTCTTTTTTCTCTCTCCAGGTCCTGAGCAATGAGAACACACTAACGTTAAAAAATGTGCGTCAAGAAGATGCAGGGAAATATGTGTGCCGTGCTGTGGTTCCACGTGTGGGTGCAGGAGAGAGAGAAGTGTCTTTGACCGTCAACGGTACTTACCATTTAGTGTCATTCCTCTGGATCAGGGGTGGGCAATTATAGCAACTTTATGATTTGTGGACTTCAACTCCCAGAATTCCTGAGCCAGGCATAGTTGGCTCAGGAATTCTGGGAGTTGAAGTCTACAGGTAGTAAAGTTGCCATAGTGGCCCACCCCTGCTGTGGATGGTTATTTTTCCTGTTCAGTGTATAGTTATTAAACTAAACCTTAGTTCCTCGTGGCAAAGATATACAGTGTTCAAATGAAAAATATATGTTGGACTGGAAACATTGGATAGACTACATACAAGAGAAACATCAATCAAAGAAAATGTATCTGTCTTATAGTTAAATCTTGATATACGGAGTGAAGAATGTTTACAAATTTAAAACGATTGTATTAAGTTGAATAGCATTTAACTTGAGTTTTTTCTTTGTTTACATGTACAAATATATATCTAATAATAAAAAATGTTAAAATTTTTTTTAAAAAAGGCCAAGGCCTTCTTTGAGACTGTCAACAGGAAGTCACACTCCAATAGCTGGAGCCAATGTTAAGATTCAGAGCTGTTATGAACTAGCTTTGATTTGATACCATGAATATCATTTATCCCATGAATTTGATAATTCTCATATTCCAAAGTACAAATCAAGGGAAATTTTTGGGACCATGCCAAAAAATGGAGAGCAGGGGACACAACTTGCCTTGGGCTTCAGGTTTGCAACAGTGTCTTTTGGACTTATATTTATGTTCTTATTGATTCTGGGGAAACATGCTGTTTTATCTCAGGCCATAAATTGACATAGCCAGCAGACTAAAAGGTAAAGGATAAAACATTCCCCAGCTCCTGATTCTCTCCCTCTGCTACTCTGGACTTTAAGCCACTGAGTTGGAGGAAAGAGGACTGCTTATCTTTGGAGTGGAGACAAAATATAATGTCACTCTTTTTTTTCCTCTCTCTCTCTCTCTCTTCTCTCTCCCTGAAAGATGTATGTTACCTTCCATGCAAGAAACCCCCGTCAAACTTCATTGGCTGGTCTGGATTGCATTTAGTTTTGAATACAGAGCTAGTTGTAAGGAAGCACCATAGAAAGCTAAGCTAGGCCATCCGTTAAAAACAAACAAATAAATAAATGAATCCCTTTGCCTCCCCCGCTCCATCTCTTATCTCAGGCTGACTTCTCCCTGTTGGTTGCTGCTGTTTAATTAGAATTTAAATACCTTGTAGAAAACAAAGTGATACATTTGATGAAAACAAAGAATTTGCTCCTTTCCCTACACCTTTGTTCCCAACACAATCACACTTCTCCTTTCCCCACCACCCTCGAATTAAAAGGAAATAAATTATGAAAGCATTGTGGGTTTTTTAAAAACCCTACTTGATCGTGTGGAGTAATTCTGCATAGAGGAAAGTGATAAGGGGCTGAATAAGCACAGAATTATCTCCTCTGGTTTTCTATTTTCAGAATTACCTAGAACAGGTTCTCAACCTTGGCAACTTTAAGACTTGTGGACTTCAACTCCCAGAATTCCTCAGCCAGCAAAGCTAGAAGATGCTTCAATAACCCCATTCCCCCAAACCCTGCCCCCCCAAAAACCCCAACCCCACCCCCCCAAAAAAAATAAGGGGAAAAAAGAGAGCAAAAAGAAGTAGTAGGGGGAAATAGCCCCCTGGCCTTCATTATTACCTATCAGTAGTTTATTAGACCGCATTGCTAGGCTAACGTTTTGTAGTGGCCAATGGCAGGAGGTCACCTAGGATGAAAACTGGTTCCAAAGAGGCTGCAGTCTTTCTTTGGTAGACAAGAAAGAGAACAGAAGGGGAGAAGTCACTACAAATAAGGAGTCCAAGGTTAGGTGGGAATCACACAACCAAGTATAAAAATAACTTGTCCATTTTGGTTAGGCTCAACTGAATAGTTTGCTAGCCATCTGTTGGTTTCAGTTGACTCCATCCTGATAAAACCCCATATGTGTTTTGCTGGACAGTTTTTCCAAGTGTGCAGCTTGGTATAAACCTTGGAAGAAATGCTTGCAAGTACACGTATGGACTGTCTACTTTTTTGCACCTTTCACCCAAGAAGTGTGTTTTACTACAACATGTTTCATTTCTATAATGCATATTTTTCTGTGCCTTTCTTTTCATACCTAAATAAATCGGGCATTTCTTTTGAGAATGATAGAACCATGATTGCTTCCACCTGCACTGATGCAACCAAGTTACTTTAGGGGAGGTCACGTTTGCTAATTGAGAAGATATTGTGATGGGCAAAGTTTTTGTTTAACCAATGATTCACATAGAAAGGATCAGAATTGTCTGGCAGGTTTTTGCTGGGGAGACTTTTTAGCTATTTTGGGGGGCAAGTTTCCATTTTCAACCTATATAAAGGCTACCTTCAGAAACCATGGATGCTCCATCACTGGAGATTTTTAAGAAGAGACTGGACTGTCACTTGTCTGAAATGGTATAGGTTCTCCTGCTTGAGCAGGGGGATGGACTAGAAGATCTCCAAAGTCCATTCCATTCTATTCTATTCTATTCCATTCTATTCCATTCTATTCTAAGGTTTACTCAAAATTTTATATTGCGTTTATTTTGCTAATCCTGGTAGCAAAATTAAACAGCATAATGAAAGACCCACTTTAAAGACTTCAGGCATGGGGTTGGATGCTGGAAATGGCTGCAGAATTTCTGCTTGTCCATCCTTCCTTTAAAGAATGAAGATATGGCTTCTCTCAATGACAAGGCCCATGCTTTGAATGCAGTCCATCACATCAGTCAAGATATTATTGGTGCTAAACTTGGGATACATCAAGAACAAAAATCTCACACAGGCCAAATTTCACATAGCTTATTGATGTCCTGAAACTCACCCTTAGTCTTAAGCCCATATGAAACCCTGAATTCAAAATGTTTGTATATATTGTTAAAAACAACCCCAGATACCATCAAGTCCCCATAAGTCAGCCGATGAAGCCATTAGGATCCACAATTTAACTTTTGTCCACCATAGTTAGTTCGAGAAGAAACTTCACTCTTGCACAATTTCAAAGTGTTGTTTTTTTTCTTCTCCACCCCCTTTCTGTAAACAACAAAGGGCCTTTAATCCTTCTCCTTTATCCACATCAATTAGGATTGCCCATTGCCTTTATATGTGTAAGAAAATCCTTTTCCCAGATGGAAATAAAGCAAATCTTGACATCTTATAAGAAATCCATTTTGATGCCAGCTTCTGCCAATCCAGATAAACAGAGCGTGTGGGGGGGGGGACCCTTGATATTTGCCAGTTGTGTAAGAAAGATATTATTGTGTGCTGCCCAAATGTAATAATAAGGATAAATGACCATTGCCAGGAAGGATAGCTATAAACACAGTTTGCTTCCCACTGATAATTCTTCTCCCATTTATATCCCACATGTTAGACAGTGATGTTAATAAAGGAAACCCCACAAACAATCCAGGTTATTGCACGGAAGGAAGAAAAAATAAGAATTTCCCCAGCAGTACAGAAGTAAGAATAGAAAAAGCAGAAATAATATCAGTTTACCTACAAACATCTCTGACTTTATTCAATGCATGTAAAATCCATTTCCATTAAGTAGAAGTAAAGCTCCTTCAGCTCAGGGGAAAGGTGTTGTTTTCTTCCACTCTGGAGGATTGTGAGTTTGTGTGTGTGTGTGTGTGTGTGTGTGTGTGTGTGTGTGTTTTTATCAGGGGCTCTTAGTCTTTTGTCTATATTGATTGACATTGGAGACTTAGTTAACTGAATACCTCTCTGTACAGCATCTTTATCAAAACAGTTCATGGCAAGTTCTTTCAGCCTAAACATCCATACTCCAGCATCCCCCTTTCAAGCAAGACAGTTGTGTGATAAGAACATATTGGCTCTCAAATGTGCAGGGAACAAGGAAATTAAAGCTCTGTTCAGCTCTTCTCATACAAGTCAGCCCTCAACTCCAGGCAGGAGAGGAGAAATTAGCATGCTAAGCTTGCCTCCTCATTCAACACTCTTAGGTTTATAAACTCTCAAAAAAGAGAAATTCCATGGATTGAGAAGACTTTTAGTGGCAAACGAATGTTTCCCTATTTTGCTTATTAGAACATATGGAACAATTTTCATATAGTAATAGAACAACTGCCTAGATTTCATTCATAAATCTATATCATGAAAGTGTCATGGTTCCAACAGATAAAACTCTTCAAAAGAACATTATGAGCATCAGAGTTTCAGTTTAACTAGTGATTAAGGTGCTGCCCTAAAAACTGGGAGATTGTGAGTTCTAGTCCTGCCTTAGGCATGAAAGCCAGCTAAGTGACTTTGGGCCAATAATTCTTTCTTAGCCCAACCAATTTCATAGGGTTGTTATTGTGGGGAAAAAGAGAAGGAGCAAGGAGTATTATGTATGTTTGCTGCCTTGAGTTACAATAAAGGTGGGATAAAAAAAATATAGTAAATAAATAAATAGGAACCGACTGTCTATCCCTCCTTAATAGATGTCTTTTATGATAGGGAAAACATAAACTAGCAGCAGTAAAATACAGGTAGGCAACAAATGAAAACCCATTATGTCTATTGGGTACAAATAAATTCACATGTTTAAAACTCACCTTTTAAAATCTGCCCTTCTTTAAATGTTTCTGCTGCCATTATTGATGTGATTGGAATTAACTCCTGTTTTTCATTCAGGAGCTGAAGTCTGAACTGAATTTTAAAAACTTCACCAAAAGGGGCATATATATTAGGGAAAATAATGGAACATTCGTTATGTCAGTAAACACTTGATAGCAAAGTGCACATAAATCATAGTAAGAATGTTTATACAAACACACGCACTCATATGTCTATGGAGATTCTCAGTCATCCAGGCCATGGTTATCCCAAAGGTGCTTTTTCAACTGGATTTCCTTTGTTTTTCCTTGAAGTCCTTTCGCTTCTCATCCAAAAAGCTTCAAGTGGCCTCAACAGCTCTCTAAAAGAATGCAAATGACCAGCTATCTGCAAGGAATATAAATCCTTCCATTCCCTGCCACCCAGTCAGAGCTGAAGAAGCTTCTTGGATGAGAAGTGAAACATCTTCAAAGAAAAACAAGAAAGTCCAGTTGCCTCTTGAAAAAGCATCTTTTGGACACGCATACATATATACCCAAACACATGTAGAAACGGGATGAAGGAGAATTAAAGCTGGAAAATTGGAAAAACCAAAAGAAATCAACATTCATTTATCCTAACTGGATATTTTATTTTATTTTATTTTTTGGGGGGGGAGAAATCTGTGGATGAGACAAGCACTTTTTAAAAAAAAATCGTCTCTAGTGCAGGGGTCCCCAACCCCTGGTCTGTGGACCACCACCAGTCCACAGTATGCCAGCAAGCGGGTTGCACAAACAAGCAAGCTCCATCCTCGGAACGCAGGCAGTATTCAAAACCACACCCCCTCTGGTCTGCGGAAAAAACTTTCTCCATGGCACTAGTCCCTGGTGCCCAAAAGGTTAGGGACCTCTGCTCTAGTGTGTCTTGGGTTATCAGCCTTGTACGGTTCCGTTGAGAGAGGTTTTTCCGTGGACTGGAGGGGGCGTGGTTTCATGTACTGTCTGCATCCCATGGATGGGGCTTTGCTTCTTTGTGCGGACCAGTTGCTGGTGTGCCATGGCCTGGTACCGGTCCATGGACCAGGGATTGGGGACCCTTGTTTTAGAGGATCAGAAATGAGACCTCAGCCTTCAATTCTTCTTGGAATGCACGATGACATATTTGCTGGTCTGCAAGGCACTAAATTACCTCCATTTTTTTTTTTAAAAAAAGTTCAAACTGTTTGAAATCTTTGGGTGCCTGTGCTGCACAATACACTTCATCATTGAAAAGCCCCAACAGCTGAAATTCCCATGACAACAACACTTCAAAATGACTGTTGTGTGAAAGAAATAACAAAATCCGAACACACATCTGCCATGTGAATGCGTGGCATGATGATAAGAAATGGAGCAGAACTGTCCACCTCCCTCGTCTCCCGCTGCACTTAACTGGGACAGATTCTTGTCTGAATAAAAAAAAGTTATTGAATAAAAGGAATGTTTCTCTCTAAAAGACAAGCAACGGCTTCAAAAGAAGTAATGTCATTCATTTATGCCTTTCCTTCCAGGGTTATGTTTTGGCCTTCATTTGATTTCAGAAAAGCCCTGAAGTCACAAATCTGCCACTCTTTTTTTTTTTTTTTTTAGGTTTGTTTTGTGAGGTATTTTTTTTCCCCTTCTTCCTGCTTCTGGGCTGTACAAATAAATTGGAAGCAAAGTCCTAAAAATAACAGCAACCAATTGTGCCACCATTTATATCCATGGCAACACTGTCTGAAGGCTTCAGCTGCCTGGAGATGGCCTACTGCTCGGCATCAAATGCCAAGCGACAAAGAGATTGGCAGCTTTCACAAGCTGAGTCTGCCCACTGGGGCATGAGACGCCTGTTCCTGAATTGCAAAAAGTCTATTTTTCTCCCCCAAGCGCATTGCTGAGCTTTTCCTTTATTTTTATTTTTATGAGAATTAACCCCTGGTCATGTTTTCTGATCATCCCTCCTAAAGGCAAGATGTTTAATGGTGCAGTGATCCCACCAACCTGTTGCTTTTCCTTTTGCTTCTTCTTCACCTTTGCCTCCTTCACGGGGTGGGCTGCAAAATGAAAACAAAGAACAGCTCAAATTGGGCTTCAAGGTGAGACCCTAACTCAGGGGTCTTCAAACGTGGCCCTTTTATGACTTGTGGACTTCAACTCCCAGGCTGAGGAATTCTGGGATTTGAAGTCCACAAGTCATAAAAGGGCCAGGTTTGAAGACCTCTGCCCTAACTCAATAACGGTGATGTTAGAACAATTAACCAGTGGAACAACCTGCCTCCAGAAGCTGTGAATGCTCCAACACTGGAAGTTTTTAAGAAGAGACTGGACAGCCCCTTTTCTGAAATGGTATAGGGTTTACTGCCTGAGTAGGGAGTTGGACTAGATGACCTCCAAGATCCCTTCCAACTTTAGTAGTAGTAGTAGTAGTAGTAGTAGTAGTAGTAGTAGTAGTAGTAGTAGTAGTAGTATGTTACTAGGGTTAATAACTCAATAACTGAGTTCCACCCAACTTTAAAAGATGCATGTGGGCCGTTTTCAAGGTGAAGCTGGTAGAGATGCTTCAGCTTTCTCGTGGGTCTCATGGGGTCTTTTTGCAGCTCTTGCATCTACAGAAGGAATGTCTTCATCCCTTTTGGAGGTCAATATTGCACACCAGTAGGGAGATAAAGCTGTCTAAAGAATAGAATGCAGAATAACCAAATTGACAGAGATCCTGGAGGTCTTCTAGTCTAGTCCAACCCCTTGATCAACAGGAGCCCTATACAATTCTGGACAAATGGCTTTCTTGTCTCTTCTTAAAAACCTCCAGTGATGGAGCACTCATAACTTCTGTTGGCAAGCCTTCAGAAATTGTGGGCATTCCACCATGGAGATTTTAAAGAAGAGACTGGACAGTCATTTGTTTGAAATGGTATAGGTTTGCCTGCTCAGCTAGGTCCCTTCTAGATTCTATTCTATTCTATTCTATTCTATTCTATTCTATTCTATTCTATTCTATTCTATTCTATTCTATTCTATTCTATTCTATTCTATTCTACTCTACTCTACTCTACTCTACTCTATTTCATCCTATCCTGTTCCACTGATTAATTGTTTTCACTTTCAGGAAATTTCTCCCTAGTTCTAGGTTAGATCTTTCTTTGATAGTCTTCCACCCATTCCTGCTTGTCCTGCCCTCATAGGTTGAGGGCAAGACAAGGTTCACACACACACACACACACACACACACACACACACACACACACACACACACACTTTCTCTACAACAGCCCCTCAAATATTGGAAGACCGTTCTCATGTCTTCCCTAATCCTTCTCTTCATTAGACTAAACACATCCCGTTCCTGTGATCATTCATCCTACGTTTTAGCCTCCAGTCTCCTAATCATCTTTGTTGCTCTTCTCTGCACTCTTTCCAGAGTCTTAACATCTTTTTTGTATCATGGTGACCAAAACTGGACTTCGTATTCCAACTGTGGGCTTGCCAGTGCAATGGTACCAGCACAAGATTATGCCACTCCTTTTGAATTCAGTTCATCCTTGTACAAAGAAACCGGAGGCTAAAATGAATGTTGAGATTGTATCTCAAATTAAGACTGGGGAAATAAGTTTCGGTAGACAGTTGAGCCCAAAATTTCTGTTGTTAAGAGTGACATTTGGGAAGTGAATTTTGCCCCATTTTACGACTTTTCTTGCTACAGTTGTTAAGTGAATCACTGCAGTTGGTAAGTTAGGAACACGCTTGTTAAATGAACCTGCTTGTGGGAAAGTCGCAAAGGGTGATCCCATGACCTTGGGACAAAGCAACGCTCATAAATAAGAACCAGCTGCCAACTATCTGAATTTGGATTCACATGATCGTGAAGATGTTGCAAAGGTCATAACTGTGAAAAACAGCCATCAGCCACATTTTTCAGGGCAGTTGTAACTTTGAATGGTCACTAAATGAACTGTGTTGTTAGTCAAGGACTATCTGTACAAGAACATTGTTTAGTTCCTCAGGATATCAAACCAGCTTGGAAGAAAATATTTGAAAGAGAGTTTTGTTAACCCTAGGAGAATTATCTTTTTTTTTAAAAAGACATAAAGCTATTTCTTAGTCTCCGTTGTCCTTTGTAGTTTGAATCCCTGGCCTTGTTTAGCTGGGGCAAAGCAAAGATGTGTGTGAGGAGGTAGAATGGGGGATAGGAAGTTATTTAGAATAGAATAGAGATGGAAGAGACTATAGGAGTCTTCTAGTCCAGCCCCTTGCTCAAACAAGAGAACCTATACTGTCTCAGACAGGTGAATGTCTAGTCTCTTCTTAAAAATCTCCAGTGATGAGCACCCATGATTTCTGGAGGCAAGCTGTTCCACTGGTTGATGGTCCTCACTGTCAGGAAGTTTCTCCTTAATTTCAGGTTGCTACTCTCTTTGGTCAGTTTCCATCCATTGTTTCTTGTCCTTCCCTCTGGTGCTTTGGTGAGCAACGTGACTCCTTCTGCCTTGTGGCAGCTCATCAGATACTGGAACCCTGCTATCATGTCTCCCCTATTTCTTCTTTTCTTTAGACTAGCCAAACCCAAGTCCTGCAGCCGTTCTTCATATGTTTTGGTCTCCAGGCCTTTGATCACCCTAGTTGCTCTTCTCTGAATTTTTTCCCAAAAACATCTTTTTTGTGATATGGTGACCAAAATTGGCTGCCATTGTGAGGGAGATAATTGTGATTTGTATAATAAACAATGCTTTCTTCCAAATTCTGGAAGGAAATGGGAGTTAAGTTAAGCCAATCCCTTTGACTGCCTATACTTAGCCCCTAAACGTTGTAATCTATCATAACATTAGCTGAATGTTGCATGCAGAATCTACATGGGAACACTGAAATTACTGCAGTCATCAGTTGATTAGGGAATGGAGTTTTAGAAATGAAGCCCCGAGAATGCACTCACAGAGATACACTCCTACCTAATTCTCTGTTTGCTTATTCCATTTTGATTGCTAATGCTTCTTATTAAGAATCAGACCTGGCCCTTTGGTTTGCCCATGTTAGATTGCCCTGCTGGTTAAGGAGAAGATGGAAGAAGGTTTTTTGTGTTGTGCTGTTGCACCCTCTGCTGGTTACCTCGGCTTTATCTAACCTTTCAACGGATTTAAAAAAAGGAAGAGCCTAAATTTAGAATCCCAATTTTTTTTTAAAATATATTTTATTGGTTTTTTTTTAATTTTTACAGAAAAAAGAAACTAGTCATATCAAATCATAGTGTTAAAATAAACAATCATCCATAAACAAAACATAAATACATTTTTTGATACATCTAATACTAATAACTCAACTAAAAATAATCATCCCAAACATTTAACATCGCTGCTCGGCACCCCCACCACCACATCCCCCCAACCCTATCCTTCCCCCCTCACTTACCAACTAACTACCTACCTTCCTCCCTCCTTCTCTTCTTTCTACTTCATCCTTCTCTATCTCCATCCTACTCTTCCCCCTTCTTATCAGCTTCCACTTACATCAGCTTTCACTCCTCCTTCCTCTTTTCCATCAGAATCCCAATTTTGTCCACGCTGCTTCAACCCAAGAATAAAACACATAATTGGCAGGAAGAATTGACAGGTTGGCTTCAGTTGCCTTGTGTGGCATACATTCAAATAGAATTGTAAAGTAAAAAAAAAAATCTCACCATTTCTGCATTTATCAGGAAAAGAAAAGAATAAATCAAAATACAGGTAGTCTTTAACTTACGACCACAGCTGGAAACGGAATTTCTGTTACTAAGCAAGGCATTTGTTAAGTGAGTCAGGCCTAATATTTAAAACATTTTTGCCACAATTGGTAAGCAAATCCAGCTTCCCCACCGTTGACTTTGCTTGTCAGAAGCTGGCCAGGCTAATTGTAAATGATTAATTGCAAAGTCATAAGTGCGAGGACCAAGCTATAAGTCAGGTTTTTCAGAGCCAATGTAACTTGGGTCTCTGAATGAATGATTGTAAGTCAAGGACTTACAATAGTAAGCTACAAATAGTAAAGTTACTACAAATAGCAGCTTACAAATAGTAAAGAACAATGTCACCTCCATTTTCTCTCTCCTTCCTTCCCAGGACCTCCTATCATCTCCAGCACACAGACTCAGCACGCTCTCCATGGAGAAAAAGGCCAGATCAAATGCTTCATCCGCAGCACGCCTCCACCAGACCGAATTGTGAGTTTGGGTCTTCCACGCCATTGTAAAAAGCTGTGAATGGCATGGGGCATGATAACAGATTGACTGTAGCCACTTCCTATAGCCAAGGAGCCACCAATGAGAAGGTGTTTCTCCTAACTGCCACCTAGCAAACCTCATTCAGAAGAGGTGATAAAGGAAAGGTGGACCTCTAACATGTCCTTCCATGGGGAAATAGGCTGATGTGGGTAAAGTTAAAATGGTATATAAGATTTTTACCTTTCTGATGTTCCATATTCATAGATATTAAGAAATAGCAAATATACACATGCATTTGCGCATACATGTTTTTTGGTCACTAAAAGTCCTCCAAGTCCTCCCTTGTTATTCTGCAAAGATGGTCAGGATAGTAGCTAATAGAATAATAGAATAACACAGTTGGAGGGGACCTTGTAAGTCATCTAGTCCCCTGCCCAAGCAGGAGACCCTACTCCATTTCTGACAGATGGCAGTCCAGTCTCTTCTTGAAAGCTTCCAGTGATGAAGCTTCCACAACTGCTGAAGGCAATCTGTTGATTGATTTATTGTTCTCACTGTCAGAAAATTTCTCCTTATTTCTAGGTTGAATCTCTCTCTCCTTGATCAGTTTCCATCCGTTATTCCTGGTCTGGCCTTCAGGTGCTTTGGAAAATAAATTGACCCCCTCCTCTCTGTGACAGCCCCTCAAATATTGGAACACTGCTATCATGTCTCCCCTGGACCTTCTTTCACGAGACTAGCCATGCCCAGTTCCTGTAACTGTTCTTCATAGGTTTTAGCAGGGCTTTTTTTCTCATAGAATGCCCAGAATGTAGTTCCGGCACCTTTTTTTGGATGGAACCTTGTAGGGTAGGCAAGGCGGGTTGTATGATGTGTGTGAGTTCTGGCACCTTTCTTTTTTTAGAAAAAAAGCACTGGGTTTTAGCCTCCAGTCCCCTGATCATCTTTGTTGCTCTTCTCTGCACTTTTTCTAGAGTCTCAGCATCTTTTTTAGAGCATGGTGACCAAAACTAGTTGCAAGCATGACACATTATAACTCTCTTTCTCCTGCAGGCCTGGTCATGGAAGGAAAATGTCTTGGAGTCTGGAACTTCGGGACGATACACGGTGGAAACCGTCAGCGCCGATGAAGGGGTCATCTCTACCTTAACCATCAGCAACATCGTGCGGGCTGACTTCCAGACCATTTACAATTGCACTGCCTGGAATAGTTTTGGCTCGGACACCGAGATCATACGTTTAAAAGAACAAGGTGGGAATTGCTTCTGCGGCGTTTCAGAACTAGAAAGGGTCTGGGGGTCACTCTGGTAGAATGGATAGAAGGCTTTCCCGTTGAAGGTGAGAGAAGCAGGATGAAATAGGATGAAATAAAACTCAAGGTTTTGGCATACCTGGGGGCCTGGCATCCTAGTGGGAGAAATGTTAAAAGGCCATGTTTTAAGGTACAGACCTTCACAGAGAACCAAAGAGGATGGAGCTGCAGTTTCAAAGGCTGGCAAGTTCTCATCAGCTTAGGAAAAAGTGGCAAAGAAGGTTCAGACTCCAACTCTGATCAAGCGGAATCGTAATCTGATTAAGATCGGTGAAAGGAAAAGTCTTAACTTGTGCCTGTCTTATTCAATGATGATCTGAAAGTGTAGATTGATTAATTAGTTGCTGCTTACCCTAAATCAAACCTATTCCAGCTGAGCATTAACCAAGATCAAGACTATTTAGAATTCTTAGATGAACAGAACAAAGAGTTAATCTATATATTGGACAATTCATGATTCGTACTTCTTCAAATTTCTCTAACGTGAGCATCGTTCTGTTGAGATTTTCGTTTCGTTTTGTTCAAACCATCTTCGATTGATTCAAACGAAATCATGGAATTAATGTCTTGGACTTCAGATAGAAAGTCCTTTAGTTATTGTTTCCTAACCATTGTTCTGATTGGCAGCCAAATAGCCAATCAGATACAGGGAAGAACTTCTATTTACATATAGAGAAAAAAAAATGTTGCACTTGGACTTATTGGACCACTGACAAATTATGATATGCTTCTACCCTTGTTTGTGCTGACTTCTTCTTTTCCATTTTCTTCCCATCTCATTTAATCTGTAAATTAAATTAGATGAAGTTAACAAAGTTTATTTATTTATTTATTTTGCACTTTGGCCCACCCATTTCTTTCTCTTTTGCCTTGCCTCCTATGGAGAATACAAACCCTGGCCAACCATTGAAAACTCATTGGTGGCTCTTAACTTCTTGTCCTTACGGTGCACTACATGATTTACATATAAATTGAATTCAGACGAAATTGTTTTAAGCAAAGCTATATGTTTCAGTGACATGCCTGCAGAACAAAATTGCACCAGGTGAGAAGAAAGGGTTTCTTCAAAATCTGAATACAAATGGATGAGTTCAGAAAGTCCTACTAGTTCATCCCATTAGGACTTTGTGTTTGTGGCACCATAAACACGGTAGAAAAAAAAATGGGATGGTGCACTAAATATTACCAGCTAATTGATCTATAAAATGATCTAGTTCTCTTCCCAGACAGAAAACTTTGAGAAGGGAAGATCTAAAGAGTTGAAGTTGTGTTAAATAGAAGTTAAGAACTGAGTCCCTATCTTACCACATTAAAAGGTGGTTGTGGATTCAAAAGCAGTAAAAACATGAAGTAAATGTTGATAGGATTTTTTTTTTAGCAAAGCTGTGGTGGAATGCAGTCGGGAATCCCAGGAGAGAAATGCTTTTTCCCAGAAGGCAAAAAAAACAGTGGAACTCGGAATGTCTGACAGGCAAAAAGAGAGCAACAATCAGAGAGTATGTCTATAGTGATGGCAGATAATTGCTTTAGTCTGGCAAGATTCTGTCTGTAGGCGAACAACAATAAAGGAACTACTCATAAGTAACTCCACATGTCATTCTTGGTTCCTTGGGCCAGACATTAATCTTGCCAGGCCAAAGCAATTGTCTGGAATAATGATAAATATACTCAAAAAGAAGAGATAACAATCTTAAACTAAAAGGCACGAGAAATTAACCAGTTAGGGGAGGCAGGAAAATTACAAAACGTGTGTGCATTGGGGAAAATAAGCTTGAACTACTATGGCACAAGCATGCAGAAGAGAAGGCATTTTATACTGGAAAGGAGAGAAAGAAATGGGATACATCATTTAAACCTCCTTACCTTTGTAATGATCTTCTGTATTAGCAACAGAGTCATGTAAAAGAGGTTAGTTGGATACCATAATTTCTTTGGGGGATTATAAATTACAGATAAGATTAGCATTCTTCAGTTTTTGGCTTGCAAATAATGGTTTGGAGAAAATGGCCTGCACCATTATCTATTCTATATGTTCATGACCACCCAGTCATTGCCCCTCTCTACTGTTCTGCCAATTTTATTTGCAAGTTTCCCCTCCCCGTTTCATTTTTTGTCCAGTGATCTATCCCAGGATCATAGGCTCAGCAGTGTGAAACTGTATAGCCAATCTGATTTAGCCATTTGCTGAAGTCAACAAACTACCTAAAGGATGGGCTTTATTTCCTGTTCAGTCACATAAAAGGAAATGCTCTTGACTGAAACATGATTATAATTTTAAAGGTCCCCCTCCTAACTGGTGTTGAAAAGTCTTAGAAGGAAGAGCAACATTAAAATGGGGATAGGGATAACGATAGGGATAGGGATAGGGATAGGGATAGGGATAGGGATAGGGATAGACTAGACTAGACTAGACTAGAATATAGAATAGAATAGAATAGAATAGAATAGAATAGAATAGAATAGAATAGAATAGAATAGAATAGAATAGAATAGAATAGAATAGAATAGAATATGGAATAGAGCTGGAAGGGACCTTGGAGGTCTTCTAGTCCAACCCCCTGTTCAGGCAGGAAATCCTATACCATTTATACATTGATTTGGTAGGGTCTTCAGTTCCATCACTTCCTCTTAAATGTTAGAGAGGGCATTTGGACTGTTCTCATTAAGTTTTCACTTAAAGGCAAGGCTACCTTTTAGATTAAATTGAAATTAAATGGACTTAAAGTCAGCCTTGATTTTAACCCAGTGCAAATAAAGTTAGTAGATTGTTTTCCTGCTGCCCACCTTTCCTGGGCATGCAGAGATTATCTGCAATGCTAAGAAAGCAGATTCTAGTAAAGCACTCTACGAGGAGTTGTTCAGTCATTCATAATATAGGTAAATGTAATTAAAGATCATTTGAGATGGATCACTGTTCTGCAGAGCTCATTAAAAAAAACAGGTGACTGCTGACTGCCCAGCAGTCTTGGAAATCAGACAGTTCTGCCAAAAATAGCAATCTCATTTTGATGTAAGATGAAAAGCTGCTGGTTGATTTATAATGGCTGAGCCTATAGGAAAGGGAATAAACTTTCCAACAATTGCTTTTCCAACTGCCAATCTAATCATATATACAATGGCCCCAGGACTATACCCCTTTTGCCTACAAGTGCAGTGCTGAATGTTTGAATGTTCCCCTGATTTTAAAACATTCTGCAGATAGAAAGCTAAAATGTCTTGCTCACTATTCAACTAAATCCATTTCCTAAGAAAATAGCTTTCCACAAGCAAGCATTTCTTTCTTTCTTTCTTTCTTTCTTTCTTTCTTTCTTTCTTTCTTTCTTTCTTTCTTTCTTTCTTTCTTTCTTTCTTTCTTTCTTTCTTTCTTTCTTTTGTTATTCCTTTCTTTCTTTTCTTTCTTTCTTTCTTTCTTTCTTTCTTTTTCTTCTTTCTTTTGTTATTCCTTTCTTTCTTTTCTTTCTTTTTCCTTCCTTCTTTCTTTCCATCCTTCTCTTTCCTTTCCTTTCCTTCTCCCTCCCTCCCTTTGTTTCTTTCTTTCTTTCTTTTTCTTCCTTCCTTCCTTTCTTTCCTCCCTTCCTTCCTTCCTCCCTCCCTTCCTCCCTTTTCTTCTCCCTCCTCCCTCCCTCCCTCCCTCCCTCCCTCCCTCCCTCCCTCCCTCTCTCTCTCTCTCTCTCTCTCTCTCTCTCTCTCTCTCTCTCTCTCTTTCCCCACTAGCAATTTCCTCCAAGTATACTTTGAAATATGATGGACACTCAGATGGGGGTTGCCTGATGTCCAGAGGCATTTTGGAACCCCAGCCCTTGCAACCAGTGGGCCGTGGCCCCTGAAGCTGCCTTTGGAAGTTGCAACCCCAGCAAAAGAAAAAGAAATAACTGACTGATCTTGTAGTGGGCGTTGGCTGTAGACACTTGCTTTATTTTCAAACAGGTACGGAAATGAAGTCAGGAGCTGGTATGGAAACAGGTACGGAATTATGAGTGAAGGTGACTCTGTGAACTGATCTCCCCCATCTCCCAAGCTAACCCCAATGAAACAGTTATGCCACGTCCATTAAAAGGAGGTAAAAGGATGCCTGAGAGAGGAACCATTGTCAGAAGGGTTGGTTAGTCTTCAGAATCCTTGGGTTCTTTAAAGTTCTCCCATTCCAAGTCCTCCCGCTTTTCCCAATGGAATAGCGCTAAAATTCACACTACGACTACCGAGGTGTTGAATTGATGAGCATGAAGAAGAGGATATCTTACTTATCCTTAGAACCAGAGCTGGAAAATGCCTGTGAATGGCCTATTAACATGTTCTTTAAGCCATGTTCCACCGATTGAACCTCATCTCTAAGATGAATGCTGGCATGTCAAAACGACCACAAGCAAAATTCAATTTCAGGTATAGCCTATACCTCCCTCTTTTGCTAAATTAATAGCGATTGTCTCCTGGAGGGATTTACTGACTGCATTTGGCACGCTTATGGGAATCCAAGGAATTGATCATGGTTAGTTCTGGTTAAATACTTTGGGGAAACAAAGATAACAGTTCCACTGCAGGAATGATTTTGCTGACTTAACTTTACCATGTTTCTGAAAACTGCTTTTTGCAAGCTTCTACCCATCCCATCATCCTGCTTTGCTCTGGGCTACTTTGTTTGCATGAGCCCCATCACAAATAATCTTCCCTCAGTGTCTGCGTTTGTTATTAGGACCTCACCTTCCCTTCATAAGAGCTTCTCACTTACCTCTGGATCGGCCTATGTGTTGCTCTGAAAGCTTGGCTGGCAGCATCTTTCCTGAACCACCTACATTGCAAGGTGGTTAAAAACGAGAACAGGAAAAACGGTTTCTCCCCAAGCTCACATCCCCTTGGGCCTAAACTGCCATGGGTCATTAGCAGAGGGAATGGGGGTCACAGTTCAAAGTAGGTGACCATTGCTACATTCTTTTGGCATTTCACTCTCTCTCCTCTGACCTCATCTTCCTCATCCATCAGGCTGCCAGGGAAAAACAAGATTATTCTGATCAAGAGCCTGGAGGATCGTTGTAGGTGGCTTTCAAAATTAAGTCAAAGAGCCACGCGTGACTTTAAATCTGCATGGTTGACAAGGTCATTCATGATGGTGGTGATGGTGATGGGCGGGGGGGGGAGAGGGGAGGTGTCAAAAATGGCAAGATGGCTTCTGCAGCCATGTAATCCACGCCCTGCTCTTTTCTTGTGTGTAATGGGCAGAAGGAATAACCTTGAGGAACAGGAGGAAGAACCACAACCAAGACAATGGTGAGATAAAAGAAATATGAGTCTGGGACAGGAATGTAATTTGAGAAAACATCAGACATGACCCTCCCTTCTTCTCATAAAGAAAAACGGAGGGTGGTGGAAGATTGATTAAGACTTGCAAGATTCTCTTACTATAATATTTGATAATACAGGTAGCCCTTGACTCACCACCATTCACTTAGGGACGGAATCTACAACAGCACTGAAAAAATGACTTACAACCAGTCTCACACTGTGGACATCACACCATCAAAACCCAGGTGCTTGACAACTAGTGTGTATTTACAATGGTTGCGACATCCCAGGGTCATGTGATCACCTTTGGCAACCTTTCTTCCTGACTGGTTTCCAGGTTCACTTAAAGACCTGTGATTAACTTAACAACTGACAAACAACAATGGCAAAAAGGCCACAATGAGTCACTTAACGACTGCCTTGCTTAACGATGGGAACCCTGCTCTCAATTGTGGTCATAAGTTGAGGACCACCTGTATTATACTTTATAACATAAGTAGTATTAGCTTGCATGTCTATGGTTTTGGAATTTGATCCGCCTTAGAGGACCGACACACTCATTAAAAGGAGAGGGGCAGGGCTTCAATCACACAGTTGTGGATGCCATCTTGATAATTTTTTTTTCCTTTCCGCCCACAGGCACCATCGCTTTCATTTATTCGTTTGATACACTTGAAATATTCCCAGACCTCTTTTAAGGACAAAGGTGGCTTATAAACAATAAATCCATGGTGGCTTATAAGCAATAAATCCATGGCTATAAAAGCACTATAAAAAATAAAAAATAAAGGTAACAGTAAGAACAAGGAGTAGTTAAAACAACCCATCCCGTAAAGCAATCTCAAATAGGTAAAAAAAAAAACAATTCAACAAAACCCATTTATGTATTAAAAGCCAGATGGAAACTTTTCTGAAAATTTGCAAACAGTGGATCGTAATTAATTCTGCAGGAAATTTGGCCTTCAGTAACATAACCAGAACCAAGAGATGGATCAAGATCTCAAATATTGGCAGAAAAAAAAAGATGCAAACAAACCTACCAACCAGCAGAAAGGGAACTATCAGAAATCTTTGATACGTAAACCAGCCTGAGATCTGTTGGAAAAGCTGAATATTGGATGCGTTCTGTAATCTGCATTTTTCAGAATTTGGGGTTTAGGGTTCTCTCACACACATATACGCATACCCCCAAAATAGACAAACAATAAATATATTTTTAAAAAATGGACAAAAATGTATAGATCAGTTGTTCTCAACTGCAATGTCAAGGGCTTGGAGAAATGTTATGTTAGGATTTACATCTTCAGTTACATCTTGGGGTGGCCACAAAAGGTATTTAAAGGGGGTCCATGGTGAAGAAAAGGTTGAGAACCACTGGTGTAGATTAAAAAGTACAGAAAAACTCAGGTTGGCAGGCATGTAGAACTGTAGGCCCACTATCAGTTTTATCCCTCTGAGGCCGGTGCTGTTTCTCTCTCGCCTTAGGAACGGACATCTGATTTATCCGATAGCCATGAAAATTTCACCCTAGATCTTTCCATAGCCCTTTCAAACACACAAAATAACACAAATAACAAGGACGGTGAAAACTCATCATCCTTCTGATCCAGATAGCAGCAAATAGCTATTTGCCCTACACAAAAGAACTGAAACGCATATAAAGCGCCATGCCCTTGATATTGTCCCTTGGTCACGAAACCGCACCTCCAATCATTCCCCGATCAGACACATGAAAGCGTGGGAAAGGGATGAAAAGCAGAAGCATGAATGGTGCCATTAAGACAGAAGAGGCTGCATCTCACACACCGTAGATCCCTAACAGCAGTGTGGGCAGAGAAAGGGAAGTGCCACGTGGCATCTGCTGGTGTCTCTGTTGTTTGATGAGACACCTGCAAGCAGAGGGCATTTTAACAACAAGGGTTGCTGTCATAGATCCGAAATAACTACATTCTCACATTGGATGGAAGAAGAGCCCTGTTTCAACTGCAAAGGAAAACAGTGGACAGGTAATCCTTGAGTTACAACCATTCGTAAGGATAAGGCATCACCGTCTAAAGTTACAACAATGCTTGCAAAACCGAGTGATGAACAGCCCATACCCTTACGACTATGGCAGTACAAGTAGTCCTCAACTTACATCCATTCATTTAGTGCAGTGGTTCCCAACCTTTTTCAGGTTGAGACCCCACTTGCGCCGCCCATGCGTGCCGCGACCCCGACCTGGGCGCGCGCAACGGGCTGATCCGCGCGTGACGAAAATTTTTTTTAAAAAATTTAAAAATTTTTTAAAAATGGCGGACCGTGACGGGCCGATCCGTGCATGCGCTGGGCGCGCGCGACGAAAAAAAAATAAAAAAATAAAAAAACCAAAAAAACAAAATGGCGGACCGCGACAGCCCGATCCGCGCATGCGCGGCGCACGCATGACGGCCCGATCCACGCATGCGCAGAGCGCATGCGACGAAATTTTTTTTTTTTAAAAAAAAAGGTGTCCGGCAACCCCCGCGAAATGGTCGTTCGACCCCAAATGGGGTCGCGACCCATAGGTTGAGAACCGCTGATTTAGTGACTGTTCGACGTGACAACCCCTCTGAAAAAAAGTGACTTACCACTATTTTTCACAGTCGTTGCAGCATCCCCATGGTCAACATTCAGATGCTTGGCAACTGATGTGTATATTTATGACGATTGCGGCGTCCCGGGACCATCAGATCCGCTTTTGCAATCTTCTGACAAGCGAAGTCCATTGGGGGAAGCCAGGCTCACTTAACCACCATGTTACTAACTTAATAGTTGCAGTGACTCACTTAACAGCTGTGGCAAGCAACGTCGTAAAAAGGGGAGAAACCCACTTAACAACTGTCTCGCTTAACAACAACCATTTTAGGTTCAGTCGTGGTCGTACGTTGGGGACCACCTGTATTCCTGCAATTATGTGATTAAAATGTGAGTGCATTTACGGCAATTGCAACCTCCTGGGGTTACGTAATCACCCATCTGCAACCTTCCCAGGAGACTTCGGACAAACGGCGTCAAACCACGGGAAGACAAATTTGCTTTAATGACCACATTATTCGCTTAACAAGCAAAACAAATCACTTAGTGACAAAAGTTCTGGTCCAAATTGTAACCTGAGGACTACCTGTAGGTTTAGGGCTGTTGGACTCAGAAACGAGCTTGATTGAGTCATAGAATCTCAAACCTGATTTGGTATCTTGATGAGGCCTAGATAGTAAAACTTTTATATTGCCACGGTAGAGCATTACCTGTGAGAGCATACTCACTATAGAAACAATCAAGGTTCATGTATAAGAGGATAAACTTTCCACTGATTTGGCTTTAACAATTCGCCTTGCACTGTGGAGACATTCTATGTTCCCAGGTTCTTCACTTCCAGCTAGGCTTCCAATATTCCATCTGCAATTATTCTTCAAACCTCACAAGTAATGGTGATGCTTTCCCAATCCAATAATTAAAAGTGGCCAGAATCAAAACTGGGCAAGACCATCCTGACCAACGGGTTAGCAACTGAGAGACAGTTCAATCTTTGGTATGAGCCATGGTGGCGCAGTAGTTAGAATGCAGTACTGCAGGCTGACTGCCGGCTGCTAGCAGTTCGACAGTTCGATTTTCACTGGCTCAAGGTTGACTCAGCCTTCCATCCTTCCGAGGTCAGTAAAATGAGGACCCAGATTTCTGGGGGCAATACGCTGACTCTGTAAACTGCTTAGAGATAGCTGTAAAGCACTGTGAAGCAGTATATAAGTCTAAATGCTATTGCTATCAAATTATGGGTGACGTGAAAGCAAGACAAAATCATAACAATACACCAAACCACTTCTTTAATATATCTGCAATCCTACTGAAAATCAATGAAGTTGTCAGGTGTGCCCACCCATGTGTTCTGTTTGCCTACCCAAATGTGGACAGCAATAGTTTATGCTAACTGACATTTTTAGCATCTTCAAGGGCAACACTAAGAATAATATACTGAACTGTGTAAACTTGAAGTCACCAACAATGAATGAACAAGACCAGCTTTCCATGTTGCAGAATTGGTTCATGAATCTGATATGTTTTGGGGGGTTTTTTTTGCTTGTGAATTATCCACCTTTTTTCTAAATGACAAGTGAATCTGTGTGGAGAATTGAAAATGTCCAATCTTTCATCGAACTAAATTTCACCATTTTTGATGTTTTTCTTGTGAATTATCCACTTTTTCCAAATGAAAATCTGTGCGGAGAGCTGAAAACGTGCAGGCTTTCATAGAACTAATATCTCAATTTTTGATCCGTCACATTTCAGTCTGGACATTGAAGTTTGTGCTGGGAGGCTGGAAATGTCTGGTTCTCCACATCCTTTCAGCCACCAGTTAACAAATTTGGAAAAAAAAAACCACAGTCAACATAATACAATCCCTTGAATTCTTATCCTGATCAGTGGACCTTTTTCTTCCCCAAATATTTGTTTCCTTCTTCTCATATATAGTTTGGGATCAAGGTTGTCCTAAGATATTTTACTGCCCCAAACAAGAGAAAGATGTGGGGGGGGGATTCCTCCCTCCTCCCTTTTCTGGCAACAGAAGCTAACTGAATCAATGGTTAAATCTTCCCTTCTTATTATCCTGGTGGGAGAACGCCATTTTGTACTGCTGCTTTATGAACCCAGGAGAGGCAGAAATGTCCCCAGACTCAGATAGAAGTGTTCAAACAAAAAGCAAAACAGAATGACTTAGGGCCCAGCCAGAGCTGTTGACATTACTGTTCCTCAACATCTACCACTTTACATAATAGTAGGGCTGGTCTTGGGATGGAGAAGGTAATACCAAGTGAAGAAATAGCAATATATTATTTATCCCCCAGGAGTGTAAGACTATTTGAGTAGATTCTCCTGCAGCCGAAGGATGGAAAAGCTTTTTTTTCCCCCTCCTTTCATGTCACATACCATTTCTTCATCAACCTTTCACAAATATAACTTGCAATCATTCGTATGGGGGTGTGGGGATTCTCTGTATGGGCTCTGAAATCTAAACACTGGCTGGATTATTGGGGGGGGATGCAGAATGACAGCAAAGTTGAATTTTTGACAGCTGCTAGTTTTATTTCACATTCCTATATTTCATTCCCACTTCCTCAGGATCATTTTTGACAAGCAACAATTAATTTAGACAGCATGTCCTCAGCCCAAAGTACCCTTCAATTATAATCTGTTACAAAGCAGAAGCTAAGCAAGAACTAGCCAAGGATTTTAAAAATTTGTATTTAACTTTTCAAAAACTCACCCAATTTTTATCCCGTGCATTGAGTTCATATTATGATAGCAGGGTAGGAAATGTTTGGTTAACTTCCTTCTGGAGAAGGTCTGTCTCTGTGATCACTATAAATAAAATAAATAAATACATAAATAATCATTTCATTAAGTAGACAGATGAAGAGCACATGAAGAGCCACGCCTAGGCTCAGGAACATAACCACCAAACTATGGTTTGGAAGCATGCTTGAACCAAGAACTATGAAGACATCCTCAGATGTCATCCTAAATCATGGTGTATAAAAACCAGCAATCCTTAGCTTGCAGATTCTCCATCCTCAGGACTGATTCACGAAGGGGATGCTTTTAATACTTCCTCAAATTAAGATGTAATCAGATGTTGCTTTACAAGTAGAAGTGGATGCTTTCAATCTTCTCCAAAATTGCAGTAACAAGAGAAGAAGACTGTTATACATGTATAGGATTGGGGGGGATGAAACAAAAATCCGGAGAAGTTACTATGGATAACAGAACTATGAAAGATGAATTTGGTCAAGCCATACTCATAAGGATGATTCAACAGGAGGATTTCAGAAACTTGCTTTTCTTAGGGCTGAAGCAAGTAACTTCAAATAATAAAGCAGCCCATCCTGTACTTTTGAACTTGGTCTACATACACTCAGATATCCAAACCCAAGCACACAGTATTAATTTTACTTTTATCAAAGCCACTGTCTCTGCCCTCAACAGAGGTTTCAATATTTCAAGTAAACGGCTCAAAGGGATGGGATCCTAGCCAGTCTTGGCAGCCAAAAGTTGACTTTATTTTCACAAACACTGGAGATCCAGGGGTTAGTGACCCAACATAAGGCTTACTCCTAAACCCACATGTTCCTTTTCCAGCTCATCATAGTCTGCCATGCATTTCTAACCCTGTGTCTATTTCATCGAGTAGGAGCTAGTCTTACCGATGACATGGGCAAATCTGAGAATGAAGAATTACTTGAAAATAAATAATTGAGGTCTTGGTAGCAAGTGTGGGGCAAGGAAAAAAAAGGAACAGAGGGATTCCTTCTCCACTTCATTTGTTGTCTTGTTTCTTCCAGAGTCAGTGCCCATGGCAGTCATCATAGGTGTGGCCGTTGGAGCTGGTGTAGCTTTCCTAGTCCTGATGGCCACTATTGTGGCTTTCTGCTGTGCTCGCTCCCAAAGAAGTAAGTCCTTTTTCCTTTTGAGTTCGTTGACTGTTACTGTGGAATCACATGCAGCACCCAACAACCGATGATCAGGACTCACTGCAGTATTTAATTATTTAGTTGTGTGTCCTGGAAGGAGGAGTGGGGTCCCTTCCAAAAGAACATAAGAACATAAGAAGAGCCATGATGAATCAGGCCAAAGCCCATCGAGTCCAGCATCCTGTGTCACACAGTGGCCCACCAATTGTACATGGGGATCTTGAGCAGAAAGAGAAGGCAAAACCCTCCCTTTCCCTTGACCCCCAACAAATGGTACTCAAGGGAATCCTGCTTGCCTCAACCAACATAGAGGCAGCACATAGTGGGAGAATAGTGGGAGACACAGCCCTGCAGACAAAGAGATGCGCTCGTATTTATGAATTTCAGATGAGAGGGAAAATGATTCATTTATACATATTCAAAAATAATAACATCACAGGCCTTAAGTGACTTCTGTTATCTACAGAGAATGATGGACTTAGTTAGAAGAATGGGTCAAGCTATTCTCCAAAGCACCTGAAGGCAGGACAAAAAGCAATGGGTGGAAACTAATCAAGGAGAGAAGCAACCTAGAATTAAGGAGAAATTTCCTGACAGTGAGGACAATTGATCAGCCAGCCACCCCTAAAAAGTCTAATAAACACCTCAGACCTGCCTGAATATCCACCTTTCATTTCTACTTTCCCCTGAAGCGTGGAGAATACATCAGAACTGTGCATTAAATGCTTACAAATGCCTAGCATTTATCTCATCCTGGAAAAAAATATGTTTTGTTTTAGGAGATTGCAGGGTTTGGGAGAGTTGTCCTTCTAAATGAAATAAGCATTTAAATCCCATGTCAAGCTCCAGTTGGCTTTCCAGTCCAGCTGGAGAAACAGATGTTAAAACAAAATAAAAGATTCCCAGGGATAAACAAGAGCTGCCTTATTGGAGAGAAGCACAGGGAAGTTCAAGAGTGATGGTTGTGTGAATCTAAAGGCAGCAAACCATGGAATGATAGCTCTGCCTGCTCTTGGAAGCCAAGAAAAGAAAAGAAAAGAAAAAGGGGAAAAAAACCCATCCTTTTTCTAACTTTAAGGAAATTAGAAGACAGCTAAGCCAAATGCACTGCAAAATACTTGTTTGTGTTGCTGAGAACAAAGAATAAATAATTAAAAACAGCTCTTTTTAGAGCGTTTTTTAGTGAAACCAAAGAACCCTGGCTTCTCCCAGACTTATTAATAAATGGCTGGGCTTGCATACAAGCCTGATTTTCAGAGCCATCATTGTGTTTTCTTTACCTTCCCCTCCTCCACCTTTCATAACACTCCCAAACCCCATTAGTGACTCCTTCAGGTATTAGCAAATTAAATCTGTGGCAGTCATTAATCTTGCATTCTGGTTAAGCACTGTTTTTGATGGATGGGTACACGACTAAAACCTGAGAAAGGGCCAATTCAATTTCACTGGAATCATTCAGCAGCGAGGTGCCATTCAGTCTTTGCGCGATAGAAAATGGGCCAATTCATTGTTACGGCATCAGTGGTCAGACACAATCAGCCTAGTTTGCATATTCTCCACTGCCACCCCCTCCACCCACATCTCTCTCTCTCTCCTTTAATAACAGATGTGATACAAACTGTATCATTTCTCTGATTCATAGGTGGGGGGGAGAGAGAGAGAACAGGTGGCTCATTACATTATTTGAAGTAACCAGATGGTGTTGGGTTGCTTTGCAAGTCTTATAGCAGGGGTGTCAAACTCGCAACGTCACGTGATGTGTCGTGACGTATCACGACTCCCCCCCCCCATTGCTGGAGCTTGGGGTGGGCGCAGTTTCGGCATGATACATCCGGCCCGCGGGCTGGCAGTTTGAAACCCCTGGCTTATAGTCTATCCCTAGTGCATGTGATGAGGTCAGCTCAAATATGAAGCTACAATGTTAAGGTTTAGATTTAGCAAGCCAGGACAGAGAAGAAGTGGTCAGTTGGAAGTTGGAGCCATGTGGAGAAGCTAATGGCATTCTAAGTTCTGGTTCTGATAAACTCCTTGCCTGTCAGCAACAACAACATGAAAGCTGATCATGAAACCAAGGAGTAACAGAGTAGCAGATGACAACCCATTGTGAGTACGGAATACTAATGTTTCAAAGCAGTGTTGACCTCTTAGCAAAAAGCAACATAAAGAAGAAGCTCTGCCAAATTTGCACTCATCGCTACTACTGCAAAGGTCCTATACAACCATTGATGGTTGGGTTGGGTTGGGTGTTTTTGCTGGAGGAATATTTAACAAGATGTCTAATGATGGCTGACAATTACTGACAGTTGCTAAAAGAAACAGGCAGCCTTTCAAAAGGTCTGGCCCATAATTGGTTAAGGGTTTTGCTGGTCAACAATTTTGAATTCTGCAATGAAAATCACTAGCATTTCAAATCTGGGATAAAATGTGGTCAACAATTTTCAAGAGGAGACTAACATAAAATGTATTGTAGTAAAGAGTTTGCTTGCACATGACAATCTCTCCAAGATGACACATGAAACCTTGGGGCTTCCCCATCTCAGTTAACAAAACTGCAGTTTTAAAATGACCCAGATGGAGTCAAGCTATTCTCTAAAGCACCTAAAGGCAGGACAAGAAGCAATGGATGGAAATTAATCAAGGAGAGAAGCAACCTAGAACTAAGGAGAAACTTCCTGACAGTTAGAACAATTAATCAATGGAACAACCTGCCTCCAGAAGTTGTGGATGCTCCAACAATGGAAATTTTTAAAAAGAGACTGGACAACCATTTATCTGAAATGGTATAGGGTTTCTGCTTGAGCAGGGGGTTGGACTAGAAGACCTCCAAGTCCCTTCCAACTGTATTATTGTTGTTGTTGTTGTTGTTATGCAGGTATTTCCATGCTCTCATCTCATCCCAGTTCCCAAATCAAGCTTGCTTTTCTCCCTCCTTCGTAGATATACAGTATTATCAATTGCAAATGAAGTCTCAACAGGTCTTGACAATCCCTTTGGGCTTATAAAACAATTGCTGACACAGACAAAACCATCACAGCCATCAGTAATAAAAAGAGCATCCTGTCAGCAAGAATCAGTATTTAAAATTACTTATATACATCAACAGTCTGCCCTTTGAAAATCTAATTAACCCAAAAATGTAGAATTTGCAAATGACCAACTGAGATGACCTGGTAGAGTTCTCTGGGGGAACGGATCTCCAAAACAAATGTAAACAAAACAAACAAACAAGCTTTGGCTGAGAGGTCTCATCGCTTCTGAGACCCTCCCAGGCCAATGAATACATTCATAATTAAGAATAAGGAAAATGGAAGGCATGCATATAGTGTAGGAAAATGACACTACGTTGCTTTGATCCTTTTGCCAGCCGAAAGGCCACCTCGTTCCACAGTGGGATTTGTACTGTAAGCCTAACAGGCATTGCATAAACTTTCAATTGTGGAAGTCTCTGGAGAGCCCAATTATTCATATCATAGCAGTAGGATTCATTCAAGGCAAAAGAAAGCGAAAGAGGCTGCAGAGCTGACCTCGGTCTCAGGAGACTTCTGCTGTTTCGGTGCTGTCACAAATTTATTGCCTGCCAACCAAAGCAGCAAACTGCATACAAGGTATTTAAATTAACATAAGGGTTATGTTATGGATGCCATGTTCCTTAAGCCCGTTCCCTCCGTCTCCAGCTCGGCTGTATTTAGTAGAACAGCAAGATTTGGCTCACTTCTATTCTCCACCCAATTAAATCATATCTTTAGACAAGTCTCCATCACAATTTTCATCAGCCCCATCCCTGTCATTGCCGCTGCTACTCCTACTGCCGATCTTGATTTAAAATCAGCATTAAAACACAAACAACAGACGGTAAATTAAAAAGGCATGAAATGACACACTCCTTGAAATAATTGAGGAGAAGAATGGGGGGGGACCAAAGCAAAGCAAAAGGACGCCAACAGACAGAAAGCCTGGATGAAAAGAGAGGGTCTTCAAGAGGAACTTAAGGGAGTCCTTGTAAGGGTCTCCACCAAATTCAGAAATGGCATTCTAGGGTGCAGGCGACCATATCTAACATTCAGTATGAGTGACAGAACTGGCTTTCTCATGTGATGGAATCTAATTGTTACCTCAGGGATAAAACACGGGGAGAAAATGGCAGCAGTCCAAAGGTTAGGGAATTACAGGACTCATAGCCTGGCCTGTGTCCTCTAAACTGACCTATTATTTTTGGTGACAGAGAAGAACTCTGTTTCATTACAAGCATTGAAGATCAATTCAGTTTTTTTGTCCAGCATCATCATTTCACATCTTTTTTAATATTCACCTCAGGCAACAAAATGCCAAGGTCTGGTCTTCACCCTCTGAGCACCCCTGAGGGCCTTGCTAATCAACCTCATAGCCCAGTGAAGATAACCAAAGGCTTTCCAAATGTTTTACGCTTCAACTCCTACCAAACCAACCAGCATGGACAACGATAAGGGACTATAGGAGCTGGTACAGCCTTGTAATAAGCCACTATCCTTTTCTCATCTTCCCTTTGGCATCTGAACCACAGATGAGATCTTGCCAGATTTATTTAACTTCTGAACCAAAACATTCTTCTGTCACCTTCTTTTTGCAAACAAGAATTCACACGCCTTCATTGGTATACCTAAATTATACATGTCCTTAATCAGAAGAGGTGGGAAGCAAATAGAAGGAGTAAACCCAAAGAAATGCCTTGCTGAGATAAGCTTATTCTTTCCCTAATAAACTTTGATTTATTAGAAATGAAGACTTTTACAAGCCATGGTATTTAAGGAATCAGAAACCCACACAATGGATTGTTTTTTCCCAACAACACAAATATCCTTGTTATGAGACAGTCTCTCCAGCAGATATTGGGGAAGGAAACTCACAATCAAATTGCTTCAATTTATCCTACTCAATTTTGAAATTCTAGAAAAGGCCTCATGTTCTGCCACTCACCTCCCCTTACCCCCCACCCCCGCCCCCGAAAATATGCTATCAATATTCCTGGAAATAAGAAATAGATGAAAGCATCTGCCTGATTTGTTTTCCCTTGCTCACTTTTTTTTAAAGAATGAAATTCTTTCTGCCCCATTTATAACAAACGATATGAATTTCAATAAATTCTTATTAAAACACAAAGCAAACTAAATCATCGTTATGTGCAGAAACTGCTCCGGGATATTTTGTTAATCCTAAACATTAATCAGCTTGATGTGAATTCATAAGCTAACGAACCTAGCCTACCCACATTCCATTCCCTTTTTATATAAGTTGGAAGGCATAAGAATATTTCTATCCACTTACAGCCATGTTTTGTATCTCACACCTCTCTACAGCATGACAAGAGAATTCAATCCATTCAATTAACATTGTCGGTGGTTTCGTTTGTTTTGCCGTGAAAGAAATCCAGGTTGACAACTTAAGTTTTTCTTATTTCATAATTCAAGTTTACTTATCACTTCAAAATGCTCTGGTTCCAACAGAAGAAAAACTGTGCATTGTTTTATCTGATAAAGCCAAGATGAGGAAAACAGAGAATTCTCAATGTAAGCGTGGAGCATTTGCCACAGCCATCTGCCACTCATCATATCTCCCTCTTGAGAACTTGCTCAGATGTTGTCTGTTCCCTTCCCCCAAAGCAGGAGGAAAGATCCCATCCTGCTGGTTCAAGGAGCTTTCTAGAAGACACCTGTCTTGATCAGCAGATGCTCTCCAAGCATCAGAGAAGATGCAGTAAAGCAGCGGTTCTCAACCTGTGGGTCGCGACCCCATTTGGGGTTGAACGACCATTTCACGGGGGTCGCCAAACACTGCAGTCCGCCATTTTTTTCCCCTTTTCCCCTCAGCTGGTGCAGGGGGCAGCATCGCGCATGCACGGGGTAGCACTGCGCATGTGCGATGTGGGCCGTCGCGCCGTGCATGCGCGATGCGGGCCGTCGCACGCACGCCCTGCATGCGCAATGTGGGCCGTCACACGCACACCGTCCATGCGCAATGCGGGCTGTCGCACGCGTGCTGCGCATGCACAATGCAGGCCGTCGCGCCGCACATGCGCGATGCAGGCCATCGTGTCGCACATGCGCAGTGCAGGTCGGGATCACGGCCTGAAAAAGGTTGAGAACCGCTGCCGTAAAGCATTTACTTTTTGGCAAACGTGAAATGCAAAACACATTGGGGACAAGGAAACTTTCCGTGCAGCATCCTTTGAATTGAATAAGATCATCCAGTTATTCCCGGCAGCAAGGAGAAACAGAGATGGACAAATGGGTTATTTTATCCAAAGAAGAAAATAGGTTTAACTTAGTTTCTATTTGGAAATGTTGTGCCTGCAATGAAAAAAAAATGAAATTTTGATTTTGTTTTTGCTCATTAGATAGGTTTGTTGCTATAGAAATGGCTAGTACATACTGTTGTGTAAAAGTAAAAAGTTGAGATTATAATGTTATCTTCTATTGTGCTAAAGAGAGTTGGAAAACGGTGCCTTTTTCTTTCCCTTTTCCTCTTTTATACCATGGGGGTTTTTTTCTTTTTCCTTCCCCTTCCTAGTTTTCTTTTACTTTTTTGAATTTCTCTTTGTATTTTATATTTTGATAAACTAATAAAATGTGAAAAGGAAAGATCATCCAGGTAGCCAGAGACGCTACCTGACTGAATAAGTGACTTAACCCAGGTAGTCCTCCAGTTACTGTATGAGCGTAATGGAGCACACTCATAATGATCCTAACTCATCATCGTCCTAAACCATGACTGACTCAATTTTACCATCTTTTTTGTGATGGTTATGGCAGTCATTCAGCAAAGGCCACAGTCATTAAGCAAATCAATGATTCACTATGGGGACTGGTTTGTGAAAACTGTTAAGTAAATGCTGGTTTTCAGCAAAACAGTCATAAAACACGGTCATGTGAATGCAGGAAGCTGAAAACAGCCATTAAGTGTGGCCTGGTTGCCAACTGTCTGAAGTCCAGTCATGTGATCATGAAGGGGTGTGGCCATCAGAGATGGGAGGTGGCCATCAAAAATTCAAATCTAGGTCATAAATACCCCCCCAAAATTATGTATGTCGAGGACTATCTATACTGTCATTTTTTTCAAAGAATCAATAGGCCACTTCTTGGTCAGTTCTAGCATACTCTAAATTATTAAAATTTGAGCATTCTTGTGCTGCTTTCTTATATGTGCCAGTTCTCACTTCTACATTTGCAGAATAGTTTTTACGTACTGTTTGTCCAGGACCGTAAATAACAGAAACAATGAAAATGCTAAGAATATACAGTCTAGAGTAATTTATTAATTGATAAAATTAAACACTGGGTTAGCAAATTACAGGTCGCTTCAAAAATATTATCAATATGTTCATCATTGGGGAAGACTTGAGAAACTCCTTTGTTAATGAAATTAACAAATTTTCCCAAAACTGGGAAGAAACCAAGAGGGACCAGACACATTTCAATTAAATGAGAAAGGCTTGTCACTTTCTGGAATAGCTGTTTTAGTGCTAATGAAAATTTAGATCATCCGTTTTCTGCATGAGGTACCTTGCCAATTATAGGGGGAAAACCTTTATTTGTAGTTTACCTGATTTTAAAATGATACTCAGTTGGGTGGTCTTCCTTCCTTCCTTCCTTCCTTCCTTCCTTCCTTCCTTCCTTCCTTCCTTCCTTCCTTCCTTCCCTCCCTCCCTCCCTCTTTCCTTCCCTCCTCTTTCTTTCTTTCTTTCTTTCTTTCTCTCTTTCTCTCTCTCTTTCTTTCTTTCTTTCTCTCTTTCTTTCTTTTTTTCTTTCTTTTTTGTAATCATTTAGATTATTTAGAATGTCTCCAAGAAATCAAAATGCAATAAGAACTCCAGAATGTATATAAAATAGCATAGGGTTTTGATTAAATCACTGTGGTCACATCTTTCACTACTTTGACCTTCAGTCTGTAGATATTTCTGGTTCTTTATTAATTTAACCACAGTACTCAGCAGCCAATGGGTGTATTAAAGGTTTCTTTTTGTACAATCCTGTTCTTCAAGAGCTGTAGCCTTCTTGGTTTCCCAAACTTCAGTTCAGCCCCAAAGGAAGACCTTGCAAAGGCATTCCTTCCAGGGCTTTGGGAAATTGCAACGGGGTGGATAAAAAAAAACAAAACCAAGATAATTACAATACAGTTACCTTGCAACAATAAGCTCAGAAGCATGACCAAAGCTATTGCCCCAATCCCCTCCCCCCAAACAAAATGCTGAAAGAAATTCTGAATCATCTTGAATGCGCCATCGTAAAATAGCAGCTTTTGCAGGATTTTGAAGGAGAGAAACATGAAGGACATAAAAGAAAAGATAGCTGGTTTAGTACTTAGAGAAGTACAGATTTGTCTCCCACAAGGCACAATGAAGCATCATTTTGAATCACTTCTAATCACAGACTGATACATGACTGTAAAATGCTTTCATAGTTTCCCAAGACCTGAACAGTTGATCTAGTGTTCAGGAGCATTTAGAGCTCCTTCAGTCTTGAAGCTTTTCATCTACTTGCTGACCACGTCCATTTTGCTGGGTAGAAATCAGGAATTGTCGTGTAATAAATGTTATATTGTATTACCTAAGCCAGAAGTGTCCAACCTTGGCAACTTTAAGACTTGTAGACTTCAACTCCCAGAATTCCCAAGCCAGCCATGCTGACTGAGGAATTCTGGGAAATTGAAGTCCACAGGTCTTAAAGTTGCCAAGATTGGACACCCCTGACCCAAGCTAAAGAAAGTCCAGGGTGGTGGAGTGGCTATCAACAGAATTCTTGTTTTAATAGGATGCAAAACTCATCACAAGCAATATATATGTATATAATAATCAGAGAGATTTTCCAGGGGCAGAAACATTTGCTGGCCTTAATACACATCTATTGTTGTTCCTGGATGACTTTACCAGCTAAAAGTTGTTTAAGGACTATCATTCTCTAGGAAAGACTCCATGAGTCCATAATTGACTTTTCCTTGAAATTAAATGTTGAGGCTTTGGTGCTCAGGCCTGGACAGAATGGAGGAAGAGCCAATAAAATAAAACAAGGGAAAGAGCAGAGCAGAGAGAAGAAAGAAAGAGGTTTTTTTCTTCACTGTGAAGCTTGGGAAAGTCCATCATGATATGTTTGTAAGCCCATTACTAAAAGATGCCTGAGGGTGATAGGCAAAGGATGGCCTTTGGGGGAAAAAGGCATTATCAAGAGAAAGGTAGAATAAAACTAGTAAATTACATATTGATTTGCCTGATAGCATTAGGTTATCAATTAAGAAGCTATTGCCCCAGGGACAGCAGATGTTAATTCATGTATTAGTAACCTTGATTTTGCTTCTTTTCAACCACCACAGCCCCTGTACTAAATTTGTTTAGCATTGTTAGACAAGCATTCTTTTTGCTATCTTTCAATAAGAGCAAAACAATTAGCTCTTCTGGGTGAAATGAAAAATGAATGGGGGGAAAAATTAAGAATTTAGATCAGTGAGATATATAACTTTTATCCTTGGTTTATCTCTCAGTATTTCAGTGGGAACTAAGAGGTAGGACAGGACACACTTTTTCTGTTCCTCACACTGACTGAGTTCGCATCAAGATTTGTTTAATGATGGTTGTTCAATAAACATACTTGGCTGACTTGATACTATACCCGAAAGCCCTAAATCAGGAATTTGCAAGCTTTGAGAGGTCAAGAATCCAGTTCAGCCTTCTGACCTTCTACATCAGGCGTCTTCAAACCTGGCCCTTTTGTGACTTGTGGACTTCAACTCCCAGAATTCCTCAGCCAGGCACACTGGCTGAGGAATTCTGGGAGTTAAAGTCCACAAGTCTTAAAGTTGCCAAGTTTGAAGACCCTTGTTCTACATGGTCAGAGGAAGTCATTTGGTGATGCACTAACCGCCAAAGGAGAATGAGGGTTGTGGTGGTTGTTTACTTATTTTTGTGGGGAGGGGGATAAAAGCTTAGGAATGTGGGCAGGAGACCTGGCAATGTGCTGAAATCTGAGTCTAAAATTCTGCCTCTCAAATTGTGCCACCGAATTTGTACCGGTATGAAGCAGTTTGGGGGAACTCACAACTCTGAGCGAGCAAACCACATGCCAGGTTAATCTAAGATGGGACTATAGTCATTCAGCACAGACAACCAGCAGAGTTTGTTTGACTAAATTTGCAATTGATCAGTAGGTCATTGTACCCTAAACTTCTGACTGTATGGAATTGCACTCACAAAGTAGCTTGATCCAGCTTTTCTGTGAGGGTTCCTCAATAATTCCAAGTATGGGATCTATTTTAATTGGGAGGTGTGTTTTTTCCCCTCCAAAACACCTTAAACAATCCCTCAATCCAACTAATACAGCATTGGTCAGGCTTACTGGATTTTTCCAGATCTACCTGTAGATTACAGAAACCCGGGATTATAAAATTGTTTGGTAATTAAGCATGCAAGGTGTTTGAGCAATGATGGTAAAAAAAACTCCCAGTGATCTGGTTCACACACTTTTTAAATTTCATTTTACTGATCTGCCCTCTCTCTGATTCTCGGTACCTACAAACCTCATCATGTTTGGAAGTAGACTGAGGAGCACACCGATGAACTCTTGAGTTACTTTCTCTCGTAAAATACTCTGCCATTCAGAAACCAGCCTGAGACATGATTTGTAGCCTGTCTCTTGAAAGCATGCATTATTTACAGGGACTTCAAATCTGCTCCTATCCCACAAGCTTCCAAATTTAGTTATAAAGTGCCTTCTTTTCTCCCAACCTCTCTAGTGGTTGAAAACCTTCCCACCAAGCATTATTTACATTAGGCAGGCTGTGAAGCAAAGATGCTGATGAATATTTAGATTTTTTTTTCTACCTCTGCCTCCCTCCCTCCTTTTGTAATCAAACAGGAAATTGGGGATGCCAAAGTAAATGACTAAATTAAACCCATTTCCACAAGTATTTAACGGGTTGGCAGTTTGCACAATCCAAGAGAGTTCTGTGAAATGTTTACACAAACAGATTAAAGCGCCTTGAAAGTCAACCCAGGATATTGTAGCTCCGGAGTCGCAAAAACAAGCTATTTTCTCCTTTCCCCAGAAATCATGTAGTGTAGGTTTGAGAGACAGGGTGACTTGTGAACCTCAGCGTAAATCCTTGTGGCTTCCTGGTGCTGAGGATAAACAAGAGGCTCTCCCTTCCCCCAAAATCCTTTCCCTCATTTAGCTTTGTCTCAATTTGCCTCAGCTTCACAACTCAACTCTGAGCAGTTCACCCCAAAAAGAAACTCAGAGGATCTTTGCAGACCTTACCAGAGTCTGAGCAAGTGAGCTGTAGTTTTCAAACCTTTTTCATAACATCTATTAGTCGGAAGGTGGTTAGGTGTGTGGGAAGTCAGCTCCCCAGAGAAGAAAATATTAAAAGGGCAGAAAAATATATTTCCTCAAAAGGATTTTAAAAGCAGAAACCAAGTCTGCCCCCAAGTCTCTCTGTCCCAAGGAGAAGCCAGCTCTGTACAAATGCAGATGTAAACCATCAGAAAAGTTAGAGCTAGAAGCTTAGGAAGACAAAGAGACCTAAAATCTGCATACCCCATCCAAACTCTAAGAGTCATTAGCCCCAGCACCAGGGAAGCAGGATATAACCGTTGGGACATAATAGGATTAACCCACCACAATCAAGAATACCAGAAAGGCACACCCAGACTCAGGTCAGAATACGTGACACAGAAAATACAAAGCCTAAAACAGGAACAGTAAATACTCCAAACAAAAGGCTTCAGAGGGTATAAAAACCTACTCCCCACATGTGCTCAGCCCTTTTTCTCTCCCTTTTTCTGCCAGAGCCATCTTTCTGTCTGGCTCTTCAATAAACTGCAAACTTCTTTCTAAAGCAGTCACCATGTTGTTTATTTATCCCCGGCTTAGATGAACCAGGATGAAGACTTTTCCTTCAATAGGTGGTTCCAGATTCCTTCAGATTTCTGGCTACCAAAGATTTAACACAGGTCTCCTCCTGCAATGCCCAAAGGAGAAGAGATCCTGCTAAGAATAAAAGATTTTTTTCCCCCAGTCTAGATGAAAATTCCCCTGTACAATTCTCTCCCTTCATATTCAGTTCGACAGACTTGTAGAAGAATTTCCCAAAGGACTGGGGTTTGAGACATAGCTTGGATTTCTCTCTCACCTTGTTCCTTAATTAGTAACTAAAAGATCATATTTTTTAAAAATAACTTCTTGGATGAAATACTCAGGGCCCCTGGGATTTTTAACCTGATAGACTCATTAAAAAGAAGAAGAAGCAATCTGCAATATTTTACTTCTTTTGCTGTTTCGTGGTCCTGTTCAGTCCAAGGTACAGGCAGTCCTTGACTTACAACAGTTTGTTTAGTGACCGTTTGAAGTTACTATGGCCCTGAAAAAAGTGATTTATGACTGTTTTTCACCTGACCATTACAGCATCTCCCCGTGGTCACGTGATCAAAATTCAAACAGTTGGGCAACTGAGTCATATTTATGACGCTTGCGAGTGCCGTGGGGTCAGGTGAATCCCTTTTGCAACCAAGCAAAGTTAATGAGGAAGTCAGATTCCCATTCACAACTGCAGAGGCAGGACAGGTCGTAAAATGGGACAAAACTCACTTAGCAACAGAAACTGGGCTGTAAGTTGAGAAGTGCCTCTATTAACTCCAAACGGTTCTATCAACAGATAACGCCTCATGTCAACAAGATTCATAAGAGAAAAATGCCGTCTTTATCCAAAGTTTGCATTTTTGTCCACAAATATATGAGTAATGCTGCTGCAATGGATCTTTTGAAAAAAAGGGAGAAGGAAGCAAAACCTCAAGAAACCATCAGCAAAGTGGTTGCAGCAAGGCCACTGGCCACAACAGCCAGGTTCAGTTTTAAGACTGAGTTCCTGCTTATTGTGTACGAGAACTGTGTACGAGAAAGGCACAAGAGCACTTAAGTATAAGGGGGTGGGGGGAATCCTCAAGACTAACATCCATTCAAAGATCCTATCCCAATTAATTTCTCCAAGTAGTGGTTCAACCAATATCTGAGTGGACACTATGGAAATTAGAACATACAAGCTTTCAAATGGCGTCAGAGCAACGCTGCAAATGTCTTTCGCTGGACTATTTGATTGAATTCAATGTGAAGGATCCCCTGGTTCAGTGTTTGATGTAACCTCATAAAATCTGTTTTCTGACATCTCCTGGACAGAAAACCCAATGTTTTAGTTTTATTCTTATCTGTTGGAGCCAGGAGAAAGAGTCAAGCAGGGAACTAGTCTAAAGTGCTTATGTAGGCACAAGAAGGTGAAATCTGGCCCCTCTTGAATGCCGTTGAACCTTATCTAGTCTTTCCCAGGTGCACTTTGAGAAGATTTCTGTGTTTGGGCATGAGCAATAAATCAGCTAATTGGATTCTTTATGTGTAGATCTGGTTATTCACACATGACAATATTTAATTTATCTTGCTTACATTAGAAGGCATATAGACCAGGGCTTTTCAATCAGTGGTACAGGTACCACCTGTGGTACATTGGCACTTGGTAGGTGGTACGTAACCATCCTAGAAAAGTGGTAGCGGGGGAGGGGAATGAGCTGAACCGGTGGCAGCACCGCACAAGCCTGAGCGAGAGATGGCTGGAGCTGCAGGCTGTCAGGGCTCAGCAGAAGCGCCAGGATCAGCGCCAGGCTCTAGCTGGAGCTCAGCGCTGATCCTGGTGCTTCTGCTGAGCTGTGAAGAAGCACCAATTAGCTGGAATGTTGCAGCATCTCCAGGGTCTTGTGATTTACATTTCAAATGCTTGGCAACTGATTCATATTTATGACGGTCACAGTGTCCCAGGGTCATGTGAAGTGACCAAAACCTGCTGCAACCACCCAGCAGACAGGGAGAATAAAAACCAAACACCCCCCCACCCCACCCCCACTGCCAATCCTCAATAGAAATGCTCACAACAATGAAAACCTCGGAGAGGAGGAAGAGCGCCACTGGGTGGGCAGACTGGTGTCTTGCTCGGCTGTGGCTTGGGGGGGCACTTTTTTCAGTGCCATTGTAACTTCGAACAGTCACTAAGCGAACTGTTGTAAGTTGATGACTACCTGTACTTTATCACTTTTTTCCTTTTTTTTTTTTTTTGGTCATCAAGTTTTTGACACCTTGCTAGGCAACTGGTGGTACTTGGATATTGCCATATCCTAAAAGTGGTACAATGGGTGAAAAGGTTGAAAAGCCCTGATATAGACTATCCTTTCATATAGGTTTTGTCATGAGTTCTTCTGTCATGAGTTCTTCCAAACCTTCATGGGATTAACAATTGTGGGGGGGAAAAGTTGTGCTTGATTCAAAAAATGGTTTGATTTTTACCTGTTCCAAGAGGTCAAATAAATGCATTTTAATGTTAGGTAGACCTTTGCTGTGTGCCAAATTTAATTTTACTGGGGAGATTTACCAAGGGACTTTTGTTCCGGTGTGTTTTATTTATTTATTTATTTATTTATTTATTTATTGCAAACTAATTTCAGGACTATTTATTGGAAAGGCAGGGCATAAATCCAATAAATAAATAATCTGCCTTTTAATGTGTTTATTCGAGGGCCAATTATGATTAGCAGGCCTCCTCTTCCATGTGTCTTCAAAGCTTGTGGCTTTACCTTCCTCTCCTTTAATCTTAGGCAGGCACAGAAAAAAAAAGTGTTTCCTTTCCTTTCAAGCCTGCTGCTTGTTATCTTGGTTTTAATTTTTTAAAACAAGCCTCTTCAAAGATTTCTGGATGACTCTTGGGGTACTGGGGTGGGGAGGTGAGAAAGAAACAAGTCTCTAAATCTCACTGCCCTTCTCTGGACTCTACTGTGTGTAAAAAACAGTCCCTTCCCTTCCTGTTTTAAGGCTGATTTTCACAGTGCTTTCTTGGAAAAGATCCAAAATCCCTACTTGTGTGTTCATGGGGTTCATTACTTAGATGATGTGATAGTTCATTTATCAGAGAGGATTTTCAATCCATGGATTTACAGTATTTTAACTCTGCCAACCAGGAAACAAGGGACATGTTAGAACATATATAGCATGGAAAGGCTCTTCTACTGTATGTCAGTGGTGACCTTCCATCTGTCTGGACATTTGGCTCAAGAACCATGCTGGCTCAGGAATTCTGGAAGTTGAAGTCCACGATTCATAAAAGAGCCAAGGTTGCCTACCCCTGTCTTAGGTCATTGTAAACAGAATTAAATTCTAAATTTCAGAAGACTTAAGTTTCAAATCCTCTCAATACTATCCAATGAAAGTTGAATAATAATAACAACAACAGTAATAATAATAGAATGACTATGGCAAAGGCAAGCAAGGGTAGTACCAATAGTCATAGGTGCCTTGGGTGCAATCCCAAAACAACTGGAGCACCACTTGAACACCATCAGCATTGACTAATTCACCATCAATCAATTGCAAAAGGCAGCCTTACTAGGAACTGCTTCCATCCTGTGATGATATCTGTAATACCATCAAACATCCACATCTGCCCATCCCAGCTCCTTGGTAAGGACTTGATAGGTCAACAAAAATGCCAAATCCAGTCTGAACATCTGGCTGTGAGATGATCAATAATAATTATATTATAATTTATTATTACATAATTTTATATTATAATAATAAATGGCAGCAGCCCTGTTTGCAGAATACATCAAATGGGTATTGTAGAAGATTCATTCAAGCTCTTCCTGAGGTTCCAGGAAGACAAGGATAATTACAGTGGTACACAGTGGTACCAGATACCTTGGTATTCATCCTTAATTGCTTCCAGGAGGTGCAACGAGTACCAAAAATGAGTATCAAATTAATTTTTCCCATAAGGAATAATGTAGTGGGTTACAAGGCAGCCAGTACTGACAAATTCTAACTTGTGTGTTGAGTGCCAAACAAACAATGAGTACTAAGACAAAATTTTCACGTCAAAATGCATTATCAAATTTGTTGAGTTTCAAAGCAGTTGAGTACCAAGTACTGCACCACTGTATAGAGCATACCTGGGGGAAAAAAATAGTTGTTGGTCATACCTCTGGAGCAATGAACGTTCCTATTATTTCCCATAACGGTCACTTCTTTATTCTTTTGCTTAGATCTGAAAGGAGTAGTTTCAGCCAAGAATGATATCCGAGTTGAGATTGTTCACAAGGAGTCTGCCTCCAGCAGAGAAAGTGAAGAACACCCAGCAATCAAGCAGTTAATGGTAAGGATTCATTCTGGCTTCCCTTAATCCATTCAGCTGTCCCTCCCTCATAACAATAATGAGTGCAGACATATGGTTTTTAGTGTAGGAAAGCCTATGACAGGGAGGTATGCCATTTCAAAATTTAACACATTGCTCAGAGCTGTTAAAATCACAGCGTGCAGCTGTATTAATGCAGACAGGAGAAAGAGAAGAGATTGACTACTGCTGCTCAGCAAATAGCCTGCGGGCTCTGATCAAAAGTAAGGTTTCCTAGTCCTTGATAGAGAAGTTGACATGACCACCAGTGGACCCAAAGGATGTTAAGCAGTGCATTACCATCACTCCGTCATCTATTTAAGCACAAACAACTAAGATGCATGTTCAGTTACAAGATGGATGCGTATGAAGACATATACCAAGTCTTTCAACAGGGGAAGCTTGTTGGTTATCTCATTACTGTCAAACCAAGCATAGGTGGGTGACCTGAAATTACACACCATTCCATCTATCTCTCAGAGATGATTCAGGATGATTGGATGCCTGGGGCTACATCTAAATGTTATCTCCCATAGCAGTAAAAATAAAATATTAAACAAAATATGCTGCTAATTGAAATGGACAATTCACCTTGAGTTACAGTTCAACAATTTTGCTACCTCTTTGCAGTGCGAAACATCACATGCTGAGGTCATGTGAGGCCACCAATGGCCTCCCCAAACGTCCCAAAAGTGTTTTTTATTGTTGTTTAGTCACTAAGTCATGTCCAACTCTTTGCAGCCCCATGGCCCATAACATGCCAGGTCCCTCCTATCCTCCACTATCTCCCAGAGTTTGCCCAAATTCATGTTCATTGCACCAAGGACACTGTCTCTAACCATCTCATTCTCTGCTGTCCCCTTTCTCCTTTTGCCTTCCATCTTTCCCAACATCAGGGTCTTTTTCCAGTGAGTCTTCTCTTTTCATTTGGTGGCCAAAGTATTTGAGTTTTCGCTTCCAAAAAGTGTTACAGTACCAAACTATAATTTTTAGAGCATCCAGAGAGGGGAAATACTTAATGCACAACTGGAGAGAATGAATATTACTCTGCTTTAATTGAAATCACATTTTCCTTATGACCCTTACTCCTTAAAATGTAGCTCCCAGCTTGCTTTTCCATAGCTAATTTCAACCCTTTGGCCCCAAAGACACTGTGCTATTATAAAGATTGGTAAACGTAGACTGGGTCATAGGGAGAGTTGACTCATTCAAGGAGTTTGCTATTCAGTCTTCATACTGCTGAGTACATCAAATAGCTAATCTGCCATGAGGAGAATGAGGAACTCTCCACTGTTTAGCATTCTCTCTCCATTGGACCACCAAATTCTGAATTGTCCTTTGTTTTGTTTTTGAAACTCTCAGTAAGAACAAGAATCACACAGCTGGATTTTGTGCAGGCTTCTCAAAGTTAAAATTCGAATGGATACCGATATCAAGCTTACTTGGCCCTGAGTTTAAATAGCCAAGTTAAATTTTCATAAAATAGCTTATCTTATTACTGTAGTGTTCTATATACTCCTTTATTAATTCTTGTGCAATACATTCCCAATTTACTACCTTTCAATCTGAGCTGAACCACACATTTAAATTTAAATAGTTTTTTTAAAAAATTTATAACTCTCCCATAATGCGAGGAGGGAGCACATGTTTTGCATGTAGAAGGTTCTCAGTCCAGTCTTCATCTCCTTCACCTATTGTAACTACTACCAGCAGGGACAACTCAAAGAAAAATGAAGCCACGGTCTGATCTGATAATGAACTGGTTTCCATTCTCCCATTTATCAAGGCTGATGAAGCTATGGGTCTTCCTTTTCTTCCTTCCTCTTCCAAAATATCCAGTTATCCCAAAGATTGTCTGTTTATTTGTTAAATTTCTACACTGTCCATCTTACCTAAGTGAGTCTGGGTGGTTTACAACAATATGCACATTGTTACATCTTAAATCAGTTTTTCTCCAGTTACATTAAGACAGTAGCATCTAAAAATCAGACACAAAGATCCAACAGCTTCCCAAAGCCCTTTTAGTTCCATTTGATGCTAGCCAGGAACGTTCCTTTTGCTTGGGAATAAAATGAGTATATCAAGCTATAGAGAGTATCAGTGGGAAAAAGCCAGGGGCAATATCTTCGAATCGAAATCAGAACAGCTTGGAGGTCATCTAGTCCAACCCCCTGCTCAAGCAGGAGACCCTACACTATTTCAGATAAATGGCTGTCCAATCTCTTCTTAAAAACCTCCATTCCAGCTTCTGAAGGCAAGCTGTTACAGTGCTTAATTGTTCTCACTGTCGGGAAGTTTCTCCTTAATCCCAGGTTGCTTCTCTCTTGATTAGTTTCCATCTATTGTTTCCTGGCTTGCCTTCTGGTGCTTTGGAAAATAAGCTGACCTGACAATAGTTTGTCTAACATCCCAGAGGGGTCCCAGTCTCTACTTTCTAGCATGCTTAGCAAAATAAGTAGTTCATTCCCGCTTAGTGCCATCTCTTTCTCTCTCTCTCTCTCTCTCTCTCTCTCTCTCTCTCTCTCTCTCTCTCTCTCTCTTTCTCTTTGCAACCCTTACTCCCGGCAGGAGAAACTAATGAAGACTTCCCTTCTCATGATTAAAAAGCCTCTGTATCTTTCCTCTTCATTGCTTGCAACACTAGCCATATGATCCTACCTCCTAGCAATAACAGGTCCAGCCTGGGCATATTCAAATTACATCCTAATAAGAATTATTAGGCAGAAATTTGTCAATGAGGTGACAGATTTGGATCCGAACTTCATTAACATATGAGCTACAATGAATCATTGGCAGGACTGCAAACAGCCCTGAGAGCATGATGGAAATCAACCAGCCTGCTGTGCAAAGAGCAAAGGAATCTGGAGATGTGGCAGAAACCAACTGCTGTCCTATCTCCTCGGTCTAACTCCATGTTGAGACTTCCTTCTTGGACTTCTGCCAGATTTCTACATCAGCCACCTGTCAAAAGTTGGCAACTTAAGATGTTTAAAAATGAGCTTCTCCATCATGCCAGCAATCATTGCTATGTTCAGCTGGCAAGTTGCTGTGTGTGTGGTGGGGTGTGCGAGTGTGGAAGGAATACAGGCTTTGCAGAACAAATCTCTGAGCAAATGGAAGGAGGGAAGACCTTCTGTGCTGCTCTCCCATGCATTCTCCCCCCCCCGCCCGAGCTTTACAAATGAATGTTGCTTACTATACAGTAGGAGGCATTGTGTAATAAAATAATGAAATTTGAAGTATCCATGGCCGAGAATGCTCACACTTGGATGTAGAAGCCATACAGAAATTTTTTTCCTTCCTTATTCATTGTTAGTACTAAGACTTCCTTGGTCCAGGTTTTGAAAGAGGAGATGGAGGAGGCAATAATGTCTTATACCAGGTCCCACTAGTCCAAATGCTTCCTACTGGAGCTAACACATGGCACTCTTTCATTCCTTTATCCTTTATTCTGTTGGAATCACATCCAACCCAGCACACATGTTCAAGCAAAGCTCAATAGATACCGGTAGCATCATCTATGAACAACTAAAGGAGACTCAAAAGACTTATAGGTTGAAGCTAATCCCCCAGGATATGCTGTATTCTCACATCCCACTTGCCTACAAAAATGGGAGTCTCAAACCTCTTAGAATCAACCTTCATCCTCTGATGTTGAGATTCTCAGATAAAGACTGGGTGAATTATCACCAAACTATTTTGTGGGTGCAGGCCCAAAGTCATTGTGCATGTTTGAAGAATAGGTCCTATTAGGAGAAGGTGGTTTCTTAAGAGTAAAGATTGTTTGCAATCATCCTTATTCTGAATTTCTCCATAATTAACAGTTGGAGTACAAACAAAGTGCCAGCGTATCTCTGACTTTCTAAGTTTTCAGTTTTAATTGACCAATGCAGAAGCAACATCTTGATATAAATACCTCTTCATCAGGCTAATGGGGTTTTTTTGTTTCTTTTTTGTTTTGGTTTTTTAATAATGTTACTGTGTATACTTTGACTCTTGGGTTAGATTTGGACTTTGTTTTCAAATCTGGCCCTTGTCTGCTGCTTATAGCTTCTTCCGCTTTATGCATATACTGTATACTAACTGCTCACTTTGCTGTGAGGTTAGTGTTCTTGTTCAGAAGCAATTTGGGTAGAATTCTTGAGGTTGAAGTCCAGACATCTTACAGTTACCAAAATTGAGAACCACTGTCGTAGACAAAACCAACATAGAAAAAGAGGAATCCATAGACAGATGAGTCAAGAATTGGTATACTACCAGATGAGAAGTACATTCAGGAGTCTGATGCAAAACTAAACCTGACGTTGAAAACTTGTGTGTGTGCCACTTGAGGTAGAAAAGGCCAAGAAACAGATTTGCAGAAATTCCAGCTTGAAAACCTATCAAACTTTTTTTCTATTCCTTCTTGTACTGAACAAAACCAAGGCATTCTGATTTTACTAAGTAATCTTTTTCTGAAACTCCTCCCTTTGCTGTTTAACAACCCATCCCTACTTCCAAGACAGGTGTTCGTTGTTTTTTTTCCATAGAATTTCCATAGATGTCTTCCTAGAATTGATTCTTCCTGCAGAGTCATGCAATTTCTCCTCCACTGTGTTTTACCAGTAATACATGGGGCTGTGGAAAAGATTTTAGGTTAGGGAAGTGGCTATTTTGCCTTTTTCTCTTTTAAATCTCACACTTTGGAGTGGGGGGGGGATAATGCTGTATTAAGAATTTCAGTCTGTGCAGCTGGAGCTCTCCAAGGTACTGAAATTCAGTTTGTTTCAGGATCAGATAAACCAGGGGGGTCTTCAAGCTTGGCCCTTTTATGACTTGTGGACTTCAACTCCCAGAATTCCTCAGCCAGGCACCCTGGCTGAGGAATTCTGGGAGTTGAAGTCCACAAGTCATAAAAGGGCCAAGTCTGAAGGCCCCTGAGATAAACTCTTACCAATAGAGATAGTCCACAATTGAGCTCAAAATTTCCGTTGCGAAATGAGACAGTTGTTGAGTGAGTTTCGCCCCATTTTATGACCTTTCTTGCCACAGTGGTTAAGTGAATCACTGCAGATGTTGTTAGTAACACAGTTGTTAAATGAATCTGGCTTCCCCATTAACCTTGCTTGTCAGATGATAGCTAAAGGGGACCCGGGACACTGCAACTATCATAAATATGGATCAGTTGCCAAGTGTCCAAATTTTGATCACCTGACTGTAGGGATGCTGCAGCAGTTGTAAGTCATAAGTCACTTTTTTTTCAGTGCTGTTGTAACTTCAAACTAAATGAACTTTTGTAAGTCAGGGACTAACTGTAATAGATCAGATGATCACTAAAGTCTCTTTGTCTCTCTTGCTCACTAATGTAAACAATTTAAGTTCATTCTGGCATTTGATAGCATTCCCAGGTTTTTACTCTCTTCTTTTACCCCCTTGCGTCTACTCAAGACAGAACTCTCTAATCATTCTACCTTGAGGCCCAGCATAGTCAAACTTAACTTGAATGAGGTTCCAAGTTTGAGCCCATAAAACTTTTGGTAACTTTCAAGTTTCGTTCTTGACAATATCTGCCGCTATTTACTGTAAAGATGAACCCCCTATTTTCCCTCTTTACCTCTTTGTTCTATACTAGTTCCTATCATGAAATCCCGTTCTTCTGATAAAGTGTTTCTAACACTCATCTATTATTATAACAAATCTTTTTTAACTTCCTTGATCTCAGAGTCCACTCTTTTTGTTTACATAAGCAGTGTCTCATTACTTTTCAAAGCATTCGAATTTTCACTATAGTTTTTTTAAAAATGCAGCTTTTCAATGCAACCCAAAATAATTTATCCCAAGAGTAAGCCCTATTGCAGGGCTTTTCAACCAGTGGTACGGGTACCACCTGTGGTACATTGGCACCTGGCAGGTGGTACACGGCCATCCTAGAAAAGTGGTGGCAGGGGAGGGGAATGAGCTGAACCGGTGGCAGCACCGCACAAGCCTGAGCGAGAGGTGGCTGGAGCTGTAGGGCTGTCAGGGTTCAGTGGAAGCTCAGCGCTGGAGCTCGGTGCTGATCCTGGTGCTTCTGCTGAGCCCTGAAGAAGCACCAATCAGCTGGAAAGCAGCACTGATCCTGGCACTTCTGCTGAGCCCAGAAGAAGCGCCGATCAGCTGGAATGTTGCAGCATCTCTAGGGTCTTGTGATTTACATTCAGATGCTTGGCAACTGATTCATATTTATGACGGTTACAGTGTCCCAGGGTCATATAAAGTGACCAAAACCTGCTGCAACCACCCAGCAGACGGGGGGAATAAAAACCAAACACCTCCCACCCCACCCCCACTGCCAATCCTCAACAGAAATGCTCACAACAATGAAAACCTCAGACAGGAGGAAGAGCACCACCAGTTGGGCAGGCAGGTGTCTTGCTCGGCTGTGGCTTGGGGGGCACTTTTTTCAGTAACTTCAAACAGTCACTAAGTGAACTGTTGTAAGTCGAGGACTACCTGTACTTTATCACTTTTTTCCTTTTTTTTTGTCATCAAGCTTTTGTCACCTTGCTAGGCGACTGGTGGTCCTCGGATGTTGCCATATCCTAAAAGTGGTACAATGGGTGAAAAGGTTGAAAAGCCCTGCCATATTGCATTCAAGGAGTTAATCATTGTGGTGCTTATCCATTTAAAGGGTGAAAAAAGCTTTTGATGTCTGGGAACACTGCATCTTTTCAACCTGAGTCATTTTTGGCTTCTACTCAATGTTTCCTAGGGAGTATGTTGTTGTTAGGATAAGCATGCAAACAATTCCTGTTCCAAAGAAACCTCATTCCTTTTGACAGCTAGTGTGGCTCTTTCTTCCTGAACTTCAAATACAAAAGATGGTCAAAAAAGTCTCCCTACAAGAAGTACTACCTTCTTTATGCTATGATAGGATGCTTCTCAGACATACAGTTCCCATGTACCAGTTTTGTAATGCTAATAGACATAGAGAGAAACAGAAGACAGACAGACAGACAGACGAGAGGTAGAAATAGAGACAGAGATATAGATAAATAGACCCAACTCTTGACATTCCCATATGAAATCTTGTTTTTTTTTCTAAACTTCCATGCATTCAGTTTTTAAGGACCTTATATAACTTCTGCCATCAACGCTCAGAACCCTTTGCAAGTTGAAAAATGCCGCTGCATCATTTAATATTTGTGTGTTCAGCGGAACATGTCTAGCACTGTGCAACTAAATTTGGGATTTGTCTAATGAGCTTCTGCTTTCCTGGCCTTTTAGAATTTACCTATTCAGATGAACAGGACCAGAGTTTCCATACTTGAGGGAATCAGAAAAGTGCAGAGTGCAATGCAACTCTAGTTCAATTCCCTGCTCAGGAAAGAAATTTCTTGGGAAGACTTAGGACCGCTTGGTATTTCTCAGTCTAGTGAACACTGTAGAGAGGATGTGAGAATTAAATTGGGACGGGGCATCAGCCATTCTGAGCCTTTGGAAGGAGAATACTAATGAAAAAGAAAACATGGTAGCAATTGTTCTACCAAGAGATTGCTTCATATAGGGCTCTGTGGAGATATAGCAAGAATAGAAGAATTGGGATACAAGCCCATATTCTTTTGGGAATTATCTCTTGTAGGTTGAAGAAGATGTTGCCAAGGCCATCAAGTAATAAGAGTCAGATCTACTCTTGTTTTGTTTTTGTTTTTTCTTCCTTCCTTTCTCTTTTTTTTCTTTCTTTCTTTCTTCCTCCCTCTTTTTTCTTTCTTTCTTCTTTTTCTTTCTTCCTTCCTCCCTCCCTCTCTTTTTTCCCTTTATTTCTCTCCTCCTCCCTTCCTTCCTTCCTTCCTTCCTCCCCCTCCCTCCCTCTTTCTTTCTTTCTTTCTTTCTTTCTTTCTTTCTTTCTTTCTTTCTTACCTTCTCTTCCTTGTCTTCCCCATACAAAAGATTGAAATAGAGTAACAAGCTGCTCTTGCCAGAAAGCTGAACTGATTGCCTGCAGAAGGTTTTAAATCTAAACCAAGCACTGAATGCCATGCTAAGATTACAGAATGTCCCTTCTCTTCTTAATATATAGCATTTGCTCAGCAAATTTTGCTATGTTCCAAGAAGAACAACAGTGTGGTTCTCCAATGAAATGAAAAAAGTCACACAAAGAAAGCAATGCTGAGATCAGTCAATGTACTCATTTCTGCCAACATCACTTTTCTTCCCATTTTTGGAAAGGATGAACCTCAAAATACTTCCCTTCCATTCTTTCCGACTATTTTCAAACAAGTCTTGTAATACGGCAGACTTTCTAATCCAATTTCTAACCTCTTCCTGTCCCTTTGAATTACCACTCTCTCCTCTCTGGTGTTCATACCATTTTGGTGTTTAGTATCAGCTGAGTATATGATTAACGTGCAAAGGTCTCTTACATTGCAATCATCTGTGCAGATGTTAAATAGAAGGAGACAAAACATAAGCCATCATAGCATCCACTAGATATCATTTTCCAGCATCACTGCCCTTTCCTCTCGTCTGTCTGATGCTACTCAGGCCTTGCATCTGGGCTCATTTCCAAGCCAGTCCAAATTACACCTACCCAGATTTTGCAGGGTGCCATCAAATCTGAAATCTAAAGGCATTAAAACAACTCCACCTCCTTGAACCACTAATTCTGCAATTCCATCAAAAGAGCAATTAGGTGTGTGCCATGCCATTTTCTGCTTCCCAACATGGTGGGCTACCCATTGTGAAGGTTTTGTTTCTCCCCTAGAAAACGTCACTAACTGTTTTCCACTTCTGAAGTCCTAGTGGATAAACACCCCCCAGGATTTCTCTTTCTCTTTGGAGGAAAAAATATTACATGCTTCTTCCTCTCCACAGTTTTGCAACCAGCATAATTCTCTGTGGCTCTTCCTAATTAATAGCTTAATAGTTCACCTAGAGGTTCGTTTTACTCTCGTTCTGACATAGGTCATATTTCCTCTGTCTTCCTCATCCTTGTTTTATTGATATATATTTTTTTATTTACAAAGCATTAAACTTCCTTATAATTGCACAGAAAGGTACTTAGAGAAGATTTTGGAAGAGCGGTGCATGCAAAAGAAGGGTTCATAACAGAATAACAAAATAACAGCATAACAAAGTTGGAAGCGACCTTGGAGGTCTTCCAGTCCTTTCACATAATCTTGTTCGTTTGTTTTTGTTTTCTATACCACCCATCTCACTAACACAGGAACTCTGGATGGCTTGACCCTTGTAACCCGTTTTCTGGGTTCACATAATACACTGAACAATAAGCAAACTAGATGGGGTGGGTTGTACAACACACCAGGTAACTTCAAAACTCCTCAAAAACAAACCCCAAGGAAGTGCAAATCAAACCTAGCACGTTTAGGGAAACACAGTGGCTGATTCTTGCGACCTGACTTGGTTGTGTGAACTCAGCCAAGTCTGTCTTTAGCGGACAGGAAATGACAGGAACAAACTCAGCTTGAGAAAGGGGAGATCTCCTTCCAGCCAGGTGAAAATTGTACATCTTTTTTTCTATGTTTGCAAGCCCTGGGATAGAGATTTGGCTTCTCGGAATGTGTAAAGCAATATTTTACTTGGAAGGCAACGTGCGGGCGTGCAATTGTTTTTCTTGAGCATTTAAGAAGAACATGATTCCAAGTGACCTGTTCTTTTGAGTAGTGGCAATTTTTACTGTTCTCCCAGCCCTTGCAAAGAATCATGGGAGCTGTTGCAGACTGGCTGTTTTGGGGCGGGAGGAGAGGTGAATCAAAACTAAGTGAAAATAAACTTCTGTGGCCCCTTTTGAAATCTGCAACACTGATGAAATTTGGAAGGAGGTTTGAATCCACCCTACCTCTTCTTCAATTTTTCCTTCCCCCTCACCCACCCAGAATTCCATTTTCAGAGCACTATTCCAAAATCCGCGTTCAGTTTTGGAAACAAAGAGCTAGCATGCTGAACGTGGTTAACTGGTGGAAGCTGAAATGGCCTGGAGGTTGCCTCAGATTCAAACTGTTCCCAGTTGATATCTAGATTATTCTACGGTATTTACATGACATACTAAATTTCCCCCTATTGACCCAGTTGAGAATATGATGAGGAACAGGACTATGGAGTGATATGATAAACAGCGTTCCAAAATCTAAGGGGCTGCCACAAAGAAGGGGGGGTGTCAACCTATTTGAAGCAATGGATGGCATCTAATCAAGGAGAGAACCAACCTAGAAGTAAGGGGAAATTTCTTCACATTTAGAACAATTATCAGTGTAATGATTTGCCTTCTTTATCTTTATCTTTTATCTTTATTTCGACTTATATGCCGCCCTTCTCCCCAGACTCAGGGCGGCTCACAACAGAAATACAAGTACAAAAATATAAGTAATTTAAAATAGTAGTACAATATAAAACTATAAAACTATACTCACTCATACAACATACACTCCCAATCAAAGGCCCAGGGGCAGAGCGCAGCTCACACGCCCCAGGCCTGTCTGCATAGATGTGTTTTTAAAAGTTTTCGGAAAGCTAGGAGGGAAGGAGCAGTACGAACCTCTGAGGGAAGTTGATTCCAGAGGGCTGGGGCAGCAACAGAGAAGGCCCTAGCCCTAGGTCCCGCCAGACGGCACTGTCTAACAGACGGGACCCGTAGGAGGCCAACCCTGTGTGCCCTAACCGGTCGCTGGGATTCATGAGGCAGAAGTTGTGAGTGCTCCAACACTGGAGGTTTTTAAGAAGAGATTGGACAACTATTTATCTGAAATAGTATGGTATGAAATGAGCAGGGGGTTGAACTAGAAGACCTCTAAGGTCCCTTCAACTCTGTTATTATGTTATTGTTTAATGCCTGGTGCCTTTACAATACTGCACAGACATTCAGGCACAAATTCCAGCTTCTAAAAACCTTGATTGTCTTATTTTAACTGCTATGTATATTTTCAACTCTTGTTGCTGTGAAGCTATACTTGATAACCCAAAGTGAAGCACGCTTGTATATGTGTATTCATGCATGCGACACATCACAAATACCAAATACATGTTTTGCCCCTTTTAAGCTATTGTTTGTCTTTCTTTTATTCTGTCAAAGATTTTTAAATAAATCCACCATTCAAGACCACATTGATTTTAGAGCTGTAATTAATTTCATCCTTTGCTGCTTTTGTCAATGACCTTACAAACACTCTCTCTAATATTCTTGTATAGTTAAAATAAATTGACTCTGCTTTTTTTCCCCTCTGCTTTTGGCATTGTTGGCCTCCCCATTATTTATGAGTCTTACATGCCAGTTCTTGAAATCACCTTGGAACAATTTTTATCATAGTGGAGTTCACATTTTGGGGAAGGCTGGTCTGCCCAGCAGATGCTACTGAACACATTCATAGACTTAAACCTTCTGGAAATAGATATAAATAAGCATCTCTGTTGGAAATACAATGTGATATCCATGATTATTTTGCAGCAATGCATGTACAGAATAATTCACGTTTAGTCCAATTTCCCAGAAGGGGAAGAATGGATAGAATCAAATTATTTAGTATTTGTAGGATGACTCCATGGGCAATATGCCTATGGAGATTCTCAGTCATCCAGGTCATAGTTGCCCCAAAGATGCTTTTTCAAAAGATAAGTGGACTTTCTTTGTTTTTCCTAAAGACGTTTTCCGTCTCATTCAAAAAGCTTCTTCAGTTCTGACAGAATGGATTCAGAAATGTCAGAACTGCAGAAGCTTCTTGGAGGAGAAGGGAAACGTCTTTGAGGAAAAACAAAGAAAGTCCACTTATCTTTTGAAAAAGCACCTTTGGGACATCCATGGGCAGTAATTAACTAGTTGGTCTCTGGACAGGTTCTAGACCAAAGTGTCTCAAAGTTGGCAACTTTAAGTTGAAGGCTATACCTCTTAAAGTTGCCTTGTTGAAAAACACTAGTTTAGGCACATTTCGTGCATGCAAAGATCCTTAACTTCTTGGTCTTGCTTTGAATTTTGGACTTATCTCATGCTTATGTTCATGTCCAAACAAAAAAACAGCAGAAGACTGGTTGGTGGCGTTGGTCTCCTGTAGTCTTTCCCTCTGCTTTCTACCATTTGGTCCCCATCTTCTGACCTCTTTTCACAGAAGGCACATTCATATTCAAATGGATTATTTATTTATTTATTTATTTATTTATTTATTTATTTATTTATTTATTTATTTATTTATTTGTTCAGACTTGTATGCCGCCCTTCTCCTAGGACTCAGGGTGGCTTACAACAACAACACAACTAAAATTTAAAAAATTACCCACATTCATATCGCATACAAACACATTCAGCTCACAGCCGCTGATGGCGGGACACTCTTAGGGCCGAGGGGCAGAGCACAGCTCATATGCCCCAAGCCTGTCGGCATAGATGTGTCTTCAGCCCTTTCCGGAAAGCTAGGAGGGAGGAAGCAGTACGAACCTCTGAGGGAAGCTGGTTCCAGAGGGCTGGGGCAGCAACGAAGAAGGCCCTTGCCCTAGGCCCCGCCAGATGGCATTGTTTAACAGACGGGACACGTAGGAGGCCAACCCTATGCGCCCTAACCGGTCGATGGGATTCATGAGGCAGAAGACGGATGTAGGCATCCCTTCCCTATCTAAAAAGAAATATAGGCATCACAGATCTATATTATGATTGGAGGGCAAAAGAAATAAAATCTTCCTCCCCATACAGCATTAAAGGAAACCTCATCATCTAGGGAATTTTCCAATCTGTTAAATTAAAACAGTTTCCTATAACCTTTTTTATAAGTCTCTTAGATCCATCTCCAGTTCAATTCTGGAAACATTCCTCAGATTTGGAAATGTGATTTTGAAGAACGTCAGATGAACAATACTGTATAGAATCAACTAGAAATGGACATACTACAAATTCTGGACACAAGTCTTTTGTGTCCTGAACCCTGCGCAAAATAATATCTTAGGGTTAGAATTTCCATCGATATCCTACTTTGCTGCGGATACCTTTTCTTTGTTCATGACAGGGCTGCCTCTGTGCAAATTGTTTTTGTTGAGATGGGCAGTCAGTAGAAAGCTGCCCCTTACTTGCTTGTATTAATTTTTTTCTTCACAAAATTTTAATTTCACATGTGGATTCTGGATATTTGAATGCAATCTGCGGTTTTGCTCCAAGATGCTTAGAGATTCAGGCAGCAGATCAGCATTTTGAATAAATAAATCCCTGCATTTCATGTTCTGCTCCTGTTCTTCTTCAGAACTGAATCAGCGTCTTCTTGTCTCTTTGCTGCCTCAGAAACTTCATGTCTTGGCCCCCTTTTCCAGTTGA
>JARGCV010000294.1:327500-422500 GCA_034064705.1 Bothrops alternatus
CTGAGACCCTGTGGAACAGTATGGCCCTAGAGATTCATATGCCCTTTCTTTCTCCCCACTTTTTTTTTTAAAAAAAAATCCTTAAAACTAGGATTTTCCCACAGGTGTTGGTCTACACAAGATGTAAACCTCTTGTGGGGTGGTTGGTGTGTTAGAATTTGTGTTTTCCCCTGCCTAAATATTTGCTTTTTAAATTATATTATTTGTATTCAGTTTGGCTTGTTTTATGTAGCCTAGCGCTGTGATGGAAACAGATGGCCAATGCATTTAATAGCTTCTTACCCCCCCCCTCCAGAGCCACTCCACCTTCCTAGGAAGTTTAAGTTTTTAAATCCTGACAGCAGGTTTACCTCAGGACACTTAGCACCAAAAGAGGTAAATGTGCATTTAGAGAAGCAACATACCAGTTTACGGGGGCTTGAGGCATATTCAGTACAATTCAATGCCCAGTAGGATGACTGCAAAAAGCTCTTGGTGTTGTCATTGTCTCAGTATCCCTTGTGCATAAATCTTTAAATGGAGGACCCAAAGGTGCTTTTTCAAAAGGCAACTGGACTTTTCAAAGACATTTCACGTCTCATCCAAGAAGCTGATTGAATGGCGGCGAATGGAAGGATTGGTCAGAACTGAAAAAGCTTCTTGGATGAGCAATGAAACATCTTCAAGGGAAAAACAAAGAAAAGTCCAGCTGCCTTTTGAAAAAGCGCCTTTGGGACAACCAGGACCTGGATGTCTGAGAATCTTCATAGACATTTAAATGGAGAAGCTAGAAGGAGGTCTACAGGTGGAACTCCCATGGTGAGATCAGACTTTGATAATAGTGATAGTTGTCAACGCTGCTAACATTGGATGTTCTTGCTCTGACAAAATATGCAGAGCTGTGTGGTATTTTTAGAGTTAACTTAGATGATGCTGGGAGGGGAGGAGAAATAATTTTAGATAAAAATCCCGTGCTGCAAACTGAAGGGAACCTTTGGCCTTCAAACTGATTGGAGAACGTGATTTATGACAGTAAATTAAGGGAGGGAATATGCTGGCAAAATATGTGCTCAGGGGAGGAGAATTTAGATCTTGGCATCCCTCATTCATGCCCTGCCCACATTTTGTTACCTGAATAAAGACTTTTTAGGCTAAACAATGCCTGGAAGTTCTTTGAAGTGTTTCATTAGTCAGAACCATGACAATAGTACACAATGTATACTATAACTATTGATAATAGGCTGAAAGGGAACATGGGGATTTTTGGTTCATTCTGATGCTCGAATCCAATTTACTAAGTTTGGGGTTGAGATTTTTAATGCTTGATTCCTTCAACTCACCATCTGCTTCCCTTTAACCATAGATGGACAGAAGTGAGTTCCAGCAAGATTCAGTCCTTAAACAACTGGAGGTCCTCAAGGAAGAAGAAAAAGAATTCCAGAATTTGAAGGTAATTTCAAGATTACAGTATTCAAATTTACCTATGCAGATGACCAAAGAGGGGATTGATTTTTCCCAGGGATTATCTGAATCTGCCAGGGAATAAGGAGGGAATTTTATTGCTGTGTAAAACAAACTAAGCCGGAGAAATTAGATTTAAGCAGCACAGCATCATTGTAATCAATTCCACTGCATGAAAAATTTAAAAAAGGAATGATTTGCACAGGTGTAAACTTTAGTCATGAAATTCAGCAAAGCCAATGAAATCAAGAGAGATTGACGTAGCAGAAGTCAAGGACTTTCAGAATTATGGATGGGAACAATTTCACCTTCTCTGAACTTCTTGCAGATCAGCTTAAACTGTATCCTCAATAGCATTCTAATTTGGTTTTGTAACAAGATACTAAATTGGTCCTAAAGCTCAGCAACCCAGGTTGAATAGATTACTGTTTTGTTCAATGAGAGCATAAGCATTTAACCTAGTCAGGAATACAAGGGAAACTTAAAACAGAGGAAAATCAAGAGGGATACTCTGGATCCAGTTTAGGGGTCATAAATAACAAAGGTAACGCTGACCCATTTGAACAGCAGATATAAAGCGTAATTGGCTAGGTTTCAGATGTGCAATTCCAGTATTTCTTACACTCAAAATTTTCATGCAGGAAAACTCCACCCAAACTAATCTTACGTTCATTAGCTCTTTTGGAGTAAGGTCAACCGAGGAGAAATTTCTGACACATGAGAAGGTTTTCATTCCCAAGAACTCTGCCTGTGATGCTAAAATCATTGTCCTACCACTTGTCAGGGAGGCTGTTTCATGGATTTGGAAGCTGAGGGATATTTGTAGGATAGGTACAAGGAGTGCAAGTTCCAAGAAAGTTGAAGCAGTCAGTCCTGCCCCTAACCATTTAGCTAGATCTGAGACCTCAGGAGAGTCTACTTCAACTCTTCTTCATAGGAAGAGAGAAGAATCAGCTCTCCCAGAGCACCAAAGCAAAGAACGAGAAACAATGGTTGGAAACTGATCAAAGAGAGAAGCAACCTGGAATTAAGGAGAAATTTCCTGACAGTGAGGACAATCAACCAGTGGAACAGCTTACCCCCAGAAATCATGCACGCTCCATCACTGGAAATTTTTAAGAAGAGACCGGACAGTCACCTGTCTTAGATGGTATAGGTTCTCCTGCTTGAGCAGGGGGCTGGACTAGAAGACCTCCAAGGTCCCTTCCAGCTCTATTCTATTCTATTCTATTCTATTCTATTCTATTCTATTCTATTCTATTCTATTCTATTCTATTCTATTCTATTCTATTCTATTCTATTCTTTCATCCAGAATCAGAAACAACTTAAGTCTCCCTTGCTTTCTATACTTCCTTGTTACTGTGGGTCCTTGGTTTTCTCTGAGCTGGCCGTTTCCTTGCAGATGTTTCATTACCATCTAGGTCAGGGGTTCTCAACCTTGGCAACTTTAAGACTTGTGGACTTCAACTTCCAGAATTCCTCAGCCAGCTTTGCTGGCTGAGGAATTCTGGAAGTTGAAGTCCACAAGTCTTAAAGTTGCCAAGGTTGAGAACCCCTGATCTAGGTAACATCGTCAGTGGTAAGCAGTGCACCAAGCTCAGAGAGCACCAAGGAACCCCACAGTTCAATCCTGAGCCACAAATATTCTATCAGTTGTTACTCCTTACTTACTCTCCCTTTGGTACTTCATCATCGTTATACTAGAGCAGAGGTCTCCAAACTTGGCCACTTTAAGACTTCAATTCCCAGCATAACTGGCTGAGGAATTCTGGGAGTTGAAGTCCACAAGCCTTAAGATTGCCAGGTTTGGAGACCCTTGCTGTATAGGTTAAGAACTTAAAAATGCTGCACCAGTCCTGGGCAATGCTCCCATTTGGATTCCATGCCATCTCCTGTTAAAGAGTGGGGGGGAAAGCAACAGCCTTGAGTTGATTCATTGTCTTGGTCTACCCACTTCAAGTTTTCTTCTTTCTGCTATAATATCCAGCAAGCAATTCCCATATTCCCATTCAGTAGAACAATTATCCACGAGGAGTGACAATTATTAGAGTGATAATCCGCATCTGGAGGCAGAACATTAGAAAAGGACACAATGGAAGAGCAGTAGATTCCCTGGATTTCAGTTCTAAATCAGTTAGATTTTGGGATGGTGGAAATGTAATTTGGGGAGTGTAATTCTGGATAGAAAGCATGCATTTTACTAGAGTGGAACAGTATATCTCCATAACTTTACAAAGCTGGATGTTCTGGTGATTAAAATGCCAAGGAATATATTTTATCTCAAGTAAACTAGCCCTGTCTTTCTGTTAAAAATCTGCTTTCCATTTTGGTCAGCCTCCTTTATGCAATCACAAAATCCCAAATCTCTTAGGATGATAGTGCCTTCAAGCTCCTCCCCCCCTTCTTAAATGAAGCTTTCAACACAATTTTCCAGGCATGCATAGGAAGAAGTGGAGCTTCCAAAATCTGGTTCTCTCCTTTGAAACCTGAAAGCCTTTATCTTCAAGTAAAGTCTTCGCCATCTTACGTTCTGCTGCCCTGAAATAAATCCCAAGTCAATCACTGCAGCTTTAATTTTTTATTTCCCCACCCACAAAGGAGCAGCATTTCCCTCCCATTCCTTTCTAGAGAAAGATGGAAGGGAAAGAGAGATGGTGGGATTAATTGATCAATTAATAGGATGTGCCAACATTTTTATCTGAATAGTTTCCATGGTAATAGGAGCATTGCCTTCATCGTTGTGGGAGAAACTGCTGTTTTCTTTGCCAGATTTCCAACTGGGCTAAAGCTCTGTCCAATGAAAGGGAAGAATATTTGGGAGAGAATATTAGAATGGCAGGCTTAGGAGAATTATGGGGCAAACAATTTTGTTACTTATTTGAAGGAGGTTGTCAACTTACAACCACAACTGAGCCCAAAATTTCCAAATCTAGACAGGATACTAAAAAGCAGAGACATCACCCTGCCAACAAAAGTGCATATATTCAAGACCATGGTTTTCCCAGTTGCAATGTATGGCTGTGAAAGTTGGACCATAAGAAAGACTGAGCGCCAAAGAATTGAGGCCTTTGAACTATGGTGCTGGAGAAGACTCCTGCGAGTCCCCTGGACTGCAAGGCGATCAAACTGGTCAGTCCTAGAGGAGATCAACCCTGTCTGCTCTTTGGAAGGCCAGATCCTGAAGTTGAAACTCAAGTACTTTGGCCACCTAATGAGAAGGAAGGACTCACTGGAGAAGAGCCTGATGCTGGGAAAGATGGAGGGCAATTGAAGAAGGAGATGACAGAGAATGAGGTGGCTGGATGGAGTCACTGAAGCAGTAGGCGTGAGCTTAAATTGACTCCAGAAGATGGTAGAGGACAGGGAGGAACGTTGTCCATGGGGTCGCGATGGGTCAGACACGACTTCGCAACTAACAACAAAGCAGGGCAGTTGTTAAAATGAGTTTTGCCCCATTTTACAACCCTTTTGACACAGTTGTTAAGTGAATCTGGAGGTCATTAAGCTTCCACATTAGACATTCACCTTGCTTCCCCAATCTCTCTTAAAAGTGTCTCCGTCAGTTATGTTTATTTGCATTTAGAGATGATTTTTTTAAAAATCAACAAAAGTATATTTAAAAACCTGAGAATCTCCATTTATACGTGTAGATATTTCAAGTATTCACAAAATAGAAGTACAATTATTTGCAATTACAAGGGAAGAAATGAAAAAGGCCTCATTGCAATTTACCTCTATGACCCCCATTGCTTCCCATGTATCTTTCAGTGGATGGGTGATTTCTATTCAGCATACATAAGCACACATTAAGAGGCATGCTTGATGTGTTTCTAAATGTTTGATGTGCATATTTCATACTTACATTGTTTCTCAAATACAGAGGTATGAAAGCATAAGTACAACTGTGTATTAACGTAGGATTATATTGCTAAATGCAAAACCGCATGGGTGAATTTCACACAGTGATTCAAAACAAAAAATTGGAATGTTTTTACCATGAAAAAAGCAATCTCTCCAAGACCTGTGCATTTATTTATTCTCATGAAAGGCACCACAGCCCCCATAATACGCAAGGCGAATTGAACACATAATCACAAAGAAGCAGAATTTCTACTATATGAAATTATATAGCTGGAAATTATACCAATACGTAGGCTAGAAATGTTGAGCCAATAATGATCCATTTCCACTGAAAATCAATTACGCTATCATATATTTTTGGGCCTGATCCATTTATTGCAACTTCTCATTTCAAATTACAGATAATAAATATCTTTGTGAATTCTTATTTCACTTACAGGCGCCCTGTGGAATGGCTGCCCACAGGCACAGGTGAAATATTGCAGGAATGCACAATGTTCCTTTCTATCAATGAGAATAAAACCATAGTGGCATTTCTAAGATTGATCAGAAGTGACTAGGTCAGAGAATGGCAGCTGTTAGGGAGCGAAGTCTACCTTCAGTTTCAAAACTTAAATCTGTATTTGTAAAATTCCTAATTTCAGTCTACACAAGATGGAATACCGTTGCCTTCTCTACAGAACATGCACTGCTCATTCTTAATGGAAAAATAATCATAGATGATAGATGACAGAAGATAGAGGTAGATATAGATGATATTAGATGATAGGAGAGAGATGACATAGGTAGGTAGGTAGTTGGGTGGGTAGGTAGGTAGGTAGGTAGGTAGGTGGATAGATAGATAGATAGATAGATAGATAGATAGATAGATAGATAGATAGATAGATAGATAGAGAGAGAGAGAGAGAGAGAGAGAGAGAGATGATAGATAATAAAGATGATAGATGATGGATAATAGGTAGGTAGGTAGGTAGATAGATAGATAGATGATAGATAGATAGATAGATAGATAGATAGATAGATAGATGATAGTTAGAAAGATGATAGATGATAAACAGATAGATAGATCATACATAGATAGATGATAGATAGCTGAATCTGTGCAAAGGAACAGCTAATTAAAATTTACAACATTTCCCCCCTCTTTCTCTGTAGGAGAAATGTTTGCCAAAAACTTTCGTCTGAAGAATGAACAATTAAGCCTTCCTCTTGCACAACCTGGCATCTATTGTAATGCCAGAATCCAAAACACAACCCTGCACCAAGAAATAAACTTTTTTTTCCCCCTTGTTCTTTCCAGGATCCCACGAATGGCTATTACAGCGTGAACACCTTCAAGGACCACCATTCCACGCCCACCATCTCTCTCTCAGGTTGCCAGCCAGAGATGAGGCCAGCCAACAAGCAGCGTGTGCCAACCGGCATGTCCTTCACCAACATCTATACCACCCTGAGTGGGCAGAACCGTCTCTACGACTACAGCCAGCGCTTCATCTTGGGCATGGGGAGCAGCTCCATCGAACTGTGTGAACGGGAATTCCAGCGAGGCTCCATGAGTGACAGCAGCTCCTTCCTGGACACCCAGTGCGACAGCAGTGTCAGCAGCAGCGGGAAGCAGGACGGCTACGTACAGTTTGACAAGGCCAGCAAAGCTTCAGCCTCATCTTCTCATCACTCACAGTCCTCCTCTCAGAACTCAGACCCTAGTCGGCCTCTACAAAGAAGGATGCAGACCCACGTGTGAAAAGACAGGACAACACTGGCAATGGACAAGATGGGGAGGGGGGGAAGGAGGATAGGATAGACTGCCAAGCGGGACAAGAGACCACCTGAGCTGAATCCTGGCCCTGCTGAAGTCAGCCAATCCTGGGGGGGATGGAGGCTGTTTGACCAGTTTATGTGTGTTCTAGTGACCTTTAGCTCCACAAAGCACTTCTTCCCCTTCTCTAGAGTAAAGGCTAATAACGCAAGGGGGGGGGAGCTAGACCGAGCCTTGTGTTGCAGATAGAACTCTTCAAAGAGACCTATGCCTTCTTTCCTAGACTCCCTTCCACAAGGGGGTAGGACTCACGACAGCTGAACCCAAACTAACCTTAAGCACAATGCCCATTTCCTTCCTGTAGCAAATCCAGGCTGGGAAGGGGGATGGGAACAAAATAAAGGAGAAAGGACAGATAACTTGTTTGGGATAACTTGTAGGGTGGAAACAAATCCCTTGGCCCCTTCTTTTAGGGAGGGCAGGCTTCTAAACCCATCTGTGGAAGAGTAACCGCATCCGTGGCTTTCAGTGGGAGGCTAAGCATCCTTGCTTTTCCTACCAAACAAGATGGTCTCCCTGGAGATTTGTAGGTAGTTATGACCATCGATCACCTACCAACCATTTGTATTTCCCAGTTCATCCAACTGCCTCCTGGCTTGGCCCAGGAGAGACATCTAAGCTATCTTTCTCTGGCAGGTCACCTACCTTTGGTCGGCTCCTGAAGATAATCCTTTATGCTTAGTGACATCGATTCCTGTCTGTGGACATTTTGGAGAAGGTGCATCTTCAACGCCCGCTGTCACCCGCACCAGCAAAACCACCCTCCCTGCTGCTTAGCCTCATTTGCAAATTATAAGGGGTGGGGGGTGGTGGGGAGCTATGTCCTTCAAAGCAACCTCAGACAACTGTGGCTTAACTTAAGGAAGTTTCAGTGTGAGGGGGAGGCGGACAGCCATTGGTGTAATAATGTGCACTGACTGCTAATCCTGGTCTTTTATTATTTTTAATGACTTTTATTTTGTTTGGTGTTTGGTGTTTATCATATTACAATGTGTCTTTGGAAAAAAAAGAAAAGAAAAGAAAAGAAAAGAAAACGGAGTTGAGAACTTTTAAGAGTGGCTTCTCAGCAAAACACCCAGATATGCCTATAGCCCATCCATCATACTCTGATTTTGATTAAGAGGAACTGTTTGGTGGAGGGAAGACTGAACTCCTCTTTTGAGTGACGTGTGACAATCACTGCAGGCACCCAGTGTCCAGAGCAGGCTGCTGCTGCTGCTGCGAGTGAACATAAAACATTTCTTACCGCTGCTTCTGTATTCCGTGCCCTCCCTTTCCCCACAACAGCACAACTGGAAGATTAATACAGCAATTGTTACAAGCACCGTGGCAATGGGTCCTCTGGAAAACAGTCTGATTTAAAAAAACTCTGTTCCAAAAGAGAAAACCACACACAGCATTTAGCACAAGCAACCTGTGCATTGTGTGATTGCTTACCTTCAGAATTCAGGGCTTAATCTGTGATAAAGGTGCAAACGTTTTCGAAGAAAAAGTCAGGAGCTCCTGCCCATTTGATTAAACATATTCTTCTAGTCCATGGGTAGGCAACCTCGGCTCTTTTATGACACATGGACTTCAACTCCCAGAATTGCTGAGTCAGCTATGCTGACTTGAAGTCCATGAGTCATAAAAGAGCCGAGGTTGCCTATCCCTGTTCTAGTCATATCACCATAGTTTCAAATCCCCAAATGTAGAGAGCAAATACGTTGTCAATCTTAGCTTCACAACAGAGTTGGAAGGGGCCTTGGTGGTCTTTTAGTCCAACCCCCTGCTCAGACAAGAGACCCTATACTATTTCAGACAAATGGTTGTCCAATCTCTTCTTAAAAATCTCCAGTGATGGAACACCCACAACTTCTGGAGGCAAGTCGTTCCACTGATTAATTGTTCCCTAAGCACCATTCACTAGTGGTTTGAGTCACTGATTTCATTTGATCTTAGCAGCTTATAAGCACCCATTCATACCATCTAATAAAACGCCCTCTGCATAAGGAATAAACTCAATACTATGAATAGTTGAAATCTAGCAGGCACAATGATACAGTCAACGAATCCAATTCTTATCCATGTGTGTGCGCTTTTCTCATACAATGCACCCCAGAGAAGAAAGTTTGTTCAGTCTCGCAAGCAATTTCAGATCAAAGCTGGTCTGGCAAGGGAAAACTACCGAAAACAAATCAAAATTTGGATCATGTGAGGACATAAAATACACCACTGCTAGAGGGGGGGAAAAAAACACAATCTGTTGCTCTAAAAAGCAAGCCAAATTTCTCTGGAGAATGTGCAGGAAAGAGATGCTGGTATCCTAAACCAGAATCTTTGGGGATGTTAGGACCTACCGTATGGATCAAGAAAAATGGCATCTTGTATCTTCATGACCATTGTACATAAGCATGCATAGCTGTTGGATTTCCGGCTTTCTTTTGAACTTCAGAAGCTGTCCTCATTGAGAATTGTAGCTATCGTGGTGTCCAAGCCAGGTGCCTTCAGACTTGGCCCTTTTATGACTTGTGGACTTCAACTCCCAGAATTCCTCAGCCAGGCACATGTGCCTGGCTGAGGAATTCTGGGAGTTGAAGTCCACAAGTCATAAAAGGGCCAAGTTTGAAGGCCCCTGGTCCAAGTGGTGGTTCTTTTCTAACTTCACCAACAGAAATCCTCCTCCATTTAACAAACAATAGTATTTTCTGATTTAGCCAGCAGAAAATGAGATGTTTTCCACACACATGCTTTTTTCATATAGGGTGTGCCCTATCATTAAACTACACTTAAAGCCTATTGCCCACTTCTCAAATAAGGCATGACATTGAAACTGCAGATTGGCTACTAAGAATTTCAAGGCACTTAATTTTTAGAAAGAATTACTCAGCCTATAGGGGTTTCATGGCACAGGGAGGGAGGGGTAACCACCCTGGGGCTTTCTCCCTATAGCCAGTCAACTAGTCATTAAATGTTTAATCAGTCAAGACTTCTTTAGACCAGCAAGCCACCATTTGGGTCTCTCCGAAGGTTTGGGATGGATGATTTGGACCCATGTTGTTTAGGAAATCCTTGGAAACACTTGAGTTTAATTTTTTGCAATCATCTTTGCAGAGTGAACAAGAAATAAGTTGAATACTCCCCAGTTCAGACAAACAAAGGTACTTTTTACTGTTGCTGGAAATTTTTTTAAAAATGGGACATTCAGGTTACGACTGCCACCTACAGGCCATATCCTAGAACTGCAACCGCTACCTTGCATTATTACTCCTGAGTCAAGGATGTCCAACCTTAGAAACTTTTAAGACTTGTGGGTTTCAACTCGCAGAATTCCCAGCCATCCATGCAGAATTCTGGGAGTTGAAGTTCACAAGGTTGCCACGGATGGAAACCCTGCTCTAGCTGAAAGCCTGCTAAATGACCTTCACCATTGGCTTCAGCAATAATATATGAAGCTTGAGTAATATGAAAATACTTGGCAACTGATCATCCCTCACAAGCAGTTAATGACTTGTTCAGAGAGCCAACTGCTCGGAAGCATTTTTTTTTTTTTGCTTTTTTAAAAAACAAATATTTTGTTGAGTTTACTGTCTGAAGCAAGAATTTCCTCAACCATCTGTTGTTCATTAATAACAAGCAACAGTGATAGGCAGTTACATTGGCTGCGAATTAACACCTTGGTTTCACTAAACCTGGAATTCATCAGGAAGCCGGTATGTACAAGTGCCATGTGCTATGTGCACAACCTGGTTGAAAGGCCTATCTCAGAAGCAGAGAGAGAGAGATGGCACTACTGTAACAAGATAATATTTTTTTAAGAAAACAACAACACTATACTGGTTTTGCAAAGGAGGGCGTTATGTTCAGGAAATGCATGAGCAATAGCTCTGTTGTGCCATCCACTCGTCCTTCCGTAAGTTAACATTTGCAAGGCCAAATTGCTTGGGGATGAGATAGCATTAAAGACCGTCTGCCCAGACCTACTGACTGAACAAGTAGCAGTAAGGGTAGCAGCCAAACCCCATGGAACCATCCTTTCAACGCAGAGACACAGGTGAGTTGCTTTCCAACAAGTGGACAAAAATGGCGTTAGGCGATGCCTTGAAATAAATTCTTATGCTTCCATGGCTATCCATTTCAACAGAAGCTGGGAAGATGCAATTCTAGAAAATCATAGTTCTTTGATTATAATTATTCTGATCCAGTAGATTTAAAAAAAAAAAAGCACAACTTTTCAGGTGGTTCTTTGCCCAGAGCTGACGCATTCACATCTGGTCTCTCTGAGTAACAAGAAGGACATGTTCTAAAGTAGGAAAAGCTGTTCAAAACACTCTGACAAGAGTTGTCTCTTTTCAACCAATCATTTGCCCCTTTTGCATTTTAGTTCTCCAATGAATTCATCCTGCTCTAGAATCAGCCTTTCCTAATCAGTCAACTACACATAGCTTGTTTCAAGAAAGTGAAGGGTGCTCAAGGAAGCCACCTTTGCTATCCTCTGATGGGGCCATGCAGGAGTAGAGAAGCCAAGTCACCCACCACTGCTTCACTTTCCCCAAGCTGGGGAATAGGTAGGGTGTTCACAAGAGGCAAGGGTGCCCCCAAACAGGCGATTTGAGTTTCATTTGGCCTTCGAGTTGTATGGTTAGGGTTGCCATCTTGACTTCATTGACATGCACAGCACCATGGACATCTCCTGAAGCAGGGAGTGCCAGAAAACCACTCCTCTCCCCAACACAGTAGTTCCAAGAAAACTCCATAGGAGAGAAAGCTAAGAAGATATCTCCTAAAAGCAGTGAAGCTCCTCTTCAACATGAGCTACTGGAAGAAGGGAAGCAAAACAAGAATAAGAAAAAGTGGTTTTTTGCCCTGGTGCTTATTTAAGGTGGGCCTGGTGAGAAACCCAACTCAACAAGAGATCCTAAAGCTCTACTTTATCAATTTAGGCTATAGCAGAATCTTGAAAGCCCAATAGAGTTTCCTCCTCCATCCTCCACAAAGGTATAAAAGAAGGTCAAGGCAGGCAAATCCTGAATTTCTTTCTCACTCTTTCCTGATTACCAGGAAGGTAACCTTGGCAACTTAAAACCTATGGACTTCCATTTCCAGAATTCTCCAATCAGCTATGCTCCCATAATTCATCAACCAGCATGCTGGCTAGAGAATTCTGGGAGTTGAAGCCCATAGGTCTTAAAGTTGACACAGTTGAAAAACACTGCTTAGGAGTTTTTTTCTATTTGCTGTGTAGGGGGTATCCAGGGTCTACTGACCAGGTATACTAGCCTTATGTGTCAACTATGCCAGGGCTTTTCAACCTTTTCACCCATTGTACCAGTTTTAGGATATGACAATATCCAAGTACCACCAGTCGCCTAGCAAGGTGTCAAAAACTTGATGACCAAAAAACAAAGGGTAAAAGTGATAAAGTACAGGTAGTCCTCGACTTACAACAGTTCGCTTAGTGACTGTTTGAAGTTACAATGGCACTGAAAAAAGTGCCCCCCAAGGCACAGCCGAGCAACATGCCTGCCTGCTCGCCTGCCGGCGCTCTTCCTCCTGTCTGAGGTTTTCATTGTTGTGAGCATTTCTGTTGAGGATTGGCAGTGGGGGTGGGGTGGGGGGATATTTGGTTTTTATTCCCCCCCCCATCTGCTGGGTGGTTGCAGCAGGTTTTGGTCACTTCACATGACCCTGGGACACTGTGACCGTCATAAATATGAATCAGTTGCCAAGCATCTGAATGTAAATCACAAGACCCTTGAGATGCTGCAACATTCCAGCTGATCGGCGCTTCTTCTGGGCTCAGCGGAAGAGCCAGGATCAGCGCTGAGCTCCAGCTGGAGCCTGGCGCTGATCCTGGCGCTTCCACTGAGCCCTGACAGTCCCGAAGAAGCACTGATCCTGGCACTTCCGCTGAGCCCTGACAGCCCTGCAGTTCCAGCCATCTCTCACTTAGGCTTGTGCAGTGCTGCCACCAGTTCAGCTCATTCCCCTCCCCCGCTACCACTTTTCTAGGATGGTCGCATACCACCTGCCAGGTGTCAATGTACCACGGGTGGTACCCGTACCACTGGTTGAAAAGCCCTGAACTATGCAATGTGTTTTCAGCAGAACCAAAATTAGTCAGCCACAAAGCCCTCCAGAAACAGCTGTTTAAGCTTCTTCTCAAGATCTTTTTAAATGCATTTTATGGTATTTATCAGCTGGCAGAAACCAGCATGGTCTTTAATTAGGAGTGCAGGCTCATCACTTTCCTATAAAAGAATGAAAGTTGTTCTTTTTTAAATGGTGAAGCAATATCATAAAAGTAATTAAAATAATCACTACCTCTGCTGAGTTTCAATTAAAAAAAAGCTATTTGGGGCTTAACTGAACCCACCCTCAGTTTACAAGCAAAAATAATAAAAATGGAGAAAGGGGACAGTCATGTTTTATAACACCAAAAACCTCTTTAAAAAAGAGGACCAGTAGCCTTGACCCATCGCAAGACCCTCACCCTCACACCTACACCTGACCCATCACAAGACCTATTAACCACACAAAGCCCTCATAAACAGAACACTAACACCAATATCCCCTAAACTCTGCTGAAGATGTTACCTAGCCTGGTAATGAAAGATTCAGAAACCAAGCCACAAGCTTAGAGAACAAACACCTTCATCCTACACCTGAGCTATTAACATTCACCACTATTGCAAACCTTGTGTCCTGGTTCTGACAGATGAAACTCTTCAGAGAACTTGGAGGCATTGTTTACCTTAAAGAATCTTTATTCGGGTAGCATAGCATCGGCACGTACATAGGCCAAGCCAAAATCTGAATTCCCCTCCCGAGCACATAGTATCAAAGCACAATTCCCTCCTCTAGTTAATAGTCATAAATCACATTCTCCAGTTAGTTTGAAATGCAGGCTTTCCCTCCAGTTCTTCAATCCACCATTTCTTATCATCTCTTATTTCAAAAAACCTTGGTTCTCACACTAGTTACAATATTGTTATGTCTAACTAAACTCCCATGCACATTCCCTCCCGCCCCCCAGTATCATCTAATTCTAACTCTAAGAGTAAAACATAAGGAAAATGGCTGCATATCCATATGTTGTCAAAGCAAGAACATCCGATGTTAGCAGCGTTGACACCCTGACTTAATCTCCAGGGTTCAGCTCCTGAGATGTCATCTGCATCAACTGCCTTCTCCTTCATCAGTTTCTTCTCTACAGTATGAGTTTAGACTAGTGTTTTTCCCAATGTTGGCAAGTTTAAAGAAGAGTGTTCGGAGACTACAATTAGTGCAAAATGCAGCTGCGCGAGCAGTTGTGGGCCTTCCGCGTTGTGCCCACATTTCACCAACGCTCCACATGCTGCATTGGTTGCCTATTGGTCTCCGAGCCCAATTCAAGGTGTTGGTTATCACCTATAAAGCCCTTCATGGCATGGGACCAGGATACTTACGGGACCGCCTTCTGCCACATACTTCTCTACGACCGGTGAGAGCGCACAGGGTTGGCCTCCTCCGGGTCCCGTCAGCGAAACAATGTCTGGCGGGCCCTAGGGGGAGGGCCTTCTCTAGCTGTTTCAGAACTGTTGGTGAGACCGCTAAAAGTCATTGGTGCTGTTTGAAATTGTTCTGCCGGCAGCAAGATCTGACTGCTGGCCCAGCGACGGATTCTATTGCAAATCAGGGCTGTTTCCAAAGGAGGCAGAGGAGGAGAGGTCCCGGGGCTTATGGAGCGAAGGGCCTGGATGAGGCTGTCGGCAGGCCTAGAGGATGGGAGAGAGACTTTTGGATGAGTTGGTGGCAGTGGTAGCATGCTCCAGGGGCGAAAAGAAGCAAGGCCTCTTTAAGGAAAAGGTGGAAGAGACAAGATCAGAAAAAGGAAAGGAGGCGAGGTTGTCCTGCAGGAATACAAGCTAATTTGAGGGATAATCCACATGGAGCTCCATTTCCATCTGTCCTGTTTGCCATCGTTCGCTCCCTAGAGACTAAAATGGAAGATCTGTAACTTGAGCTGGGCACGAACAAGGAGTGTATATCGGAGGTGGTGACCCTTTGAGAGCTGTAGGCAACAAAATTTCATGCAGTTCACCATCTCTAATCCCCTTGTAAATCAGACTAACCTGAGCACAACAAAGCCCCCATCCAAACAGAACACTCCCCCAACCAATCAGAGCACAGCCAAGCCCCTAACCAATCAGAACACACCTCCACCCAATCAGAACACAGCCGAGCTCCCAGCCAATCAGTTCAAACCCCCACTGGCAGTTAAAAGGAAGAAACAGCTAAAATCTCACATTGCTCCTAGAAGCAGAAGCCGAAAGCACCAGCCTGAAGATGACGAATGAGACTTCGTCGAAACGTCGCCAAGACACTTCAAATTCTACGTGGGAGAAAACCCAAAGAACCAAAGACCTACATATATATATTGTTTGGGTTTTTTATTGTAATTTTATTGTTATATATATGTTGTTAGCCGCTCTGAGTCCCCGGAGAGGAGCGGCATACAAACCCAAATAAATAATTAAATAATTAAAATAATTAAGAATGGTGGACCTCAAACCCCATCTGGCTGGGGAATTCTGGGCGTTGAAGTCCACCTATGGCTGGCAGGGGAATTCTGAGAATTGAAGTCCACCCATCTTAAATTTATGGAGGTTGAGAAACACTGGCTCAGACCTTCTAAAAATGGATCCCCTCGAAAAGAGCAGCTTCAGAAGACCCAAGAAAACAGATCTGCTACACGCCATGATGCTTTTCCAAAAAAAGACTGAAAGGATACGAAGGAACATACCAAACAACATCACAAGGACAGAATGTAAAAAAATGTGAACTGGCTTCAAGCAGCAAAAAAGTTATAACTTCTTTTTAGGCTGGAGTAATGTGTAAAGTTGCCCAGTGAATATTCTAACAGATTCTCTGTATATTCAGCTTGTATTGGCCAGCTACTTACATGTCTTTCCCAAACTAGATACCAATAGTTTTTTTTCAGCTGATCTCCTGTTAGTAAGCTTCAAATGGATCCAACAAAGAATTTCTGAGTTTTAGTATCATCATGAGCAGAGCTTTGCTCCGGGTGTTTTCGTTGCTTCTCTACAACTTTAACATAGAAAAAACGTTGCTTCTTCTCTACTGGGATCTGAACTATATTGAAAGTAAAATTCTCACCCTCTCTAGCCGATGATCCAACTTCTCCATTACATGGAGTGACACTGTCACAACTGAGCTGAGCCACAAGGAAAATTTTATAGGCACTAAATATCTTGTTTTGCAAAGATATATGTACATATAGAAACTCGCCATGCCAGCAAAGATTGTCAGTCGCATGTTGTATATTACTTTAGTTCCACCACATTGCTCAAACACATTAAAACCTTCCTGATCATGTGGCCTATATCCCTTAATATCCCTCCCATAACTTTTCACCTTCGAGAGCCAAGGCAGCCGCAGCCGATCCAGGCGCCGCCATCAAATAAATAAATAAATTAGAGAGCTATTGTCAGCCCTTCAAGGTAGACCGAGCTGGGAAACCAGTCACACAGGCTAATACTACTTGTCTTATAAGGTTATAGTAACAGAATCTTTCATGTCCAAATGTGTTTTCCCCTTCCCTCTCTTTATCTTTGTCAAAACTAGGAAGGGTCTTGTCTAAGACACTTTCAAGTTATGCTCTGACTCAGATTCAAATTTCTTGTAATTGTTTTCTTCCTCCTGTTTATCCAAGTTATTCCTTCTGTCCATTACAACTGTATGTATGCTACCTTTTTCTCCTGAAGGAAAGGCACAATAACAGTATAACAGAGTTGTGATGGGCCTGTCCAATCTCTTCTTTAAAACCTCCAATGATGGAGCATCCACAACTTCAGGCGGCAAGCCATTCCAATGATGGATGGTTTTCACTGTCAGGAAATGTCTCGTTAGTTGTAGAAATTTTAGTTTTTCTAAGTTGTATCTCTTTGATAAGCTTCGATTACCTCTTGTCCTGCATTCAGGTGCTTTGAAAAATAAGCCCCCCCACCTCTTGTCTATGACAGCCCTTCAAATATTGGAAGACTGCAAACATGTCCTCCCCACCCCTGTATAATATAAGTGTAACAAAGACACGTCACAAAGGACTGTTTTAAATTAAATTTATTAAATTATTTAACACTGCTGTATCGCTTGGCCAGGAAAGACACTTCCAACACTTGCTCGTGGGATTCAACTCCCACCCTCTCGCCCCTTGGAATCGCCATTTAATAAGCAATCCCTTCTTCCTCCCGATTTCCAAGGAGGAATCAGGAACTCTGTCTTAAATGTCAAGTCCACGGGGCAGTCCTTCTCAGCAATCCATCTTCTTAGCAATGAATCAGATGGTCTCAACCGCTGGAGTTTTGCATTGCCAGCAGGCTCCTCGAAGCTGGGCACTTGCGAAGATGGCTAAGGCACGTTGGCTGCACAAGTACATGGAGATGGTGTACAGCGAGGTGGTCTTGTGGTCTTGTACCTTATGCGGTTAATTCCGTCTCGAGGGAGAAACGGAAGATTGCCAGGTCTCCAATATTCAATCAGAGCTTTCGATTGACAAGTGCACTTAATACATCAGATATACAGTGAATACACTTTGATCCCACACTGGAGATTAAAGGGGAAGAAGAGAACACATCCCATCCTAACCAGACTGGCACATCTGAAATGCCTGGACCCCCTTGCCCTCCCCTGCCTCTAGGAAAAGGCAACTTACTTCAAAACAACCTTCACTTTCAGGCCCCTGAGATTAGCCTTTGTCCTGAATGACATTGTTCCCCTTCCTAACCATGGGACATACCAGCAAAAGTGCTGCGCAGCTTTGGGGTTCTGCCGATTCCTTTTCTGTAGAGAGATACCTCCTTTTCTTCTTCTCTTACTTTTCTTGCCCTTTCTTTCCTGCTTAACTTTGGCCAGGATAGCTCTTTTACATTGTCCATCAATTCTGGTTGGGCAGTCATCCCCACTTGATGGGAAGGAAAGAAATCTACTCCTTCTGTTTAAGATCAGATATGTGCTACTCGGGCAAAACAACGTGTCCTTCACAGAAGGGTTTTGTGCCCGAGCCTGTGGCCCGAAAAAAAAAAAAACGTCCATTCAACTCTACTGTTTTAAGTATAAAAACTACCAGCAAATACTGTTGGGTACTCTCCTTTCCAACATGGTCTCTAAAACCAATCAGACGGGAGAGAAATAAACTTCACTATCTCCTCTACCTGGGCATCCTCAACGGTTGCGTTGCCCAGAGATTTGAACCAGCATACTTTAGTCTCATCTTCATCTAGACAGGGAAACAAGGTGGCAGACAGCTAATAATCCTTCATTCAGTTGCCTCTTGCCCTTTAGGTAACATCCAACACGATACATAAAATAACAACCAACCACCCATCTATTGGTTTACCAAGGAAGGGGAAAATGATTAATGAAACAACCTTATGGGACAATCACTTTATCACCATGGGAAACTGCGTTGTATCTTCTTTCAGGCCCATCCACAGCAACTTAGCTTTCATCTTCCAAAGGTGCCTCTGGTGAATGCAGGAACCTCTCAGTTAGATGGCAAAGAAAATTCTGCAACTCTCCAAATGAAGAAGATTCTGTAGAGGGCAAGTGCTCAATAAGGAAGAAAGACTCCTGCTTCCGACTGCTGGTGTCACCCAGGTTCTCTACAGGACTGTTTCTACCCCTAGCTGTCAACACATTTAGAAGCCGTACACTTCCATCCAGCCTGGTCACCGTTTGCAGGGAACTGCAAGGCCTCTGCACCAGTCAGCGTTGGAATGGAAGGGACGGCTATATGTTAGAATGGGCCAGCCACAAAGGGCTTTGTCCTGCTGGCACAAGGCCCAGCTCGACGTGAACATAAAGGCTGTCCATCTTACATCAGAAATAAGTGAGGTTCTTGACGAGTCCCAATTCAAGCATCTGTTTTATTGCTAATGCCTCGTGGGAGACATTATGCCCTGAAGACTGTGGAATAAGATAAGAAAAAACCGATTAGTAGAAGCAGCAGGCTGGTTGTTTTTTTTTATACTAAACACATAAACCAGAGCATCTTCAACTAACTCTGGCTTTCTGATTTACTCACTTTGGCATCCTAATACACTACAGTAGGCTGCTTCAAAAAAAGGCAGCCTACTTGCAGTGTATTGTTTTAAAATGGATTTACAATATTACCACATTCTACAGCCACTATCTAGAGTTTCTCTGTTCAGTTAAACTGGGAATGACGCGATGTATGTCATCTCATGCAAAGGAACTATGTTTATGGATAAGAAGCTAATATATCCCTTGACCTATTAAACAGAGATAGGTATGAATAGTTCCCTAACTTCATTAGAAGAGACGAGGTTACTCACAGCCATAGACTTCACTGTAACATGCTCGTAGTAGTGAATACTCTGCTTCTTGTCATCTGAACTGGGGTATCCAAAGCCAGCAATATCTACCACATCGCAAAAGTGCAAGGCGACGGTGATAGCCACTAATCCTGTGGTTGGTTTCTAGAGTAAGAGACATGTGATAATTGAGGCTTCCATACATGGCAGTCTGGCTTCACTTAGACTTTAGAACAAATGATCCACAGGTAGTCCTTAACTTACAACAGTTCATTTGCTGAGCATTCGAATTTACAATGGCACTGAAAAAAGTGACTTACAGTAGTGGCCAAAATTGTGGAAACCTTTTGGGAAACGTGTAGTTTTGAGGTTTGACGACTAATAACACTTTTTTTTGGAGTAGTACCATAAAATTATGTATCAATGGAAAGATAATTTAAGTCAAGAATGTAATGCAACATAGTTTGTTCAATTATCTGTACTGTATTCTATGAAAAGTTATAGCCAAATAACCAGAAAAAGGAAGCACAATTTGCTTAGATTGATATCAGGTAGCTTTCCTTCATCTGATTGTAGCCAATGAACATGAGTGTTTAGAGAGCCAATCAGGTGTCCTCTTGTTTTGGCAATGAGCCAATCAAATCACAGTAGGATTCGGTTATTGATGTTATGTATTGAAGCTGAGAGGAGGATATTTGTCAGTGTGTTGTTATGTGATCACTATCAAGTTGGCTGGGTTTTTTTTTGTATTGTTTCATTTAGTGAGCTTGTAAAACGTAATGAAATTAAAGTAATGGTGCAAAGAGTTGACTGGTTGCCCAGTAAGCGATGTAAAATAGTATTATTAAATGAACAAGGCTACAGTTATAAAGAAATCAGAAGAAAAATTGGTGGAAACTTAACCAAAGGTGGCATTTCTACTGTACACTTTTCCCAAAAGGTTTCCACAATTTTGGCCACTACCGTATATCTGTTTTTCACACTTGCGACCTGCGTAATTGACAACAGAGTTAAATAGTTATGTAGTTATATAACTGGCAGAAGACTTCCTTATAATTGTTTAAATTTCAGTCATGGAAATGATCTGATCAGGTTCATGCAGAAATAAACATTAAGAAGTGGGAGGAGGGCAGAACATGACATGGATGAATGAGGATCTCCATAGACATTAAACCAAAAGACTTCTTTGGCCAGCCAGCGGTGCAGGCAGATATCTGGTGGACTATCCTTCTGAAGCCTAGAAGTTTCTCTGGAGATGTAAAGTCCAGATATATGGCAGGAGTGGCTCAGGAATTCTGGGAGTTGTTTTCAAATCATGTATTCAAATAATCCATCCCTTCATTGCATACTCATACTTCTAATTCTCTCTCTCTCCTCTCTCTCTCTCTCTCTCTCTCTCACACACACACACACACACACACACAGACAGACAGACAGACAGACACACACACATCCACAAACGTACATATGGTTATCTCTCCTTACCTCTTTAAGCTTCCACAAGTGCTTCATTGGAAGCTTAAGCACTTTAGTAGCTGCAACTTCCATAAAATATGGGTTCAGAATTCGTACTTGCTTAGGATTTGCATTCCAAATTAAGGGAGGCTGTTTCCAGAAACCCTTCCGAATCTGGAAACATAGCAGACACAGGGAAATTAGTCACACACGCTTTACATCAAAAGCATAAGTGTCTAACCTGGTGAAATAGGGAGAGAACGAGAAGTAATGCAGAAAAAATACTACTTCTCCAATTTCAGGAGAAGCATTTTGGTGTTTCATTTGGACACTTGATCTCCCCTGTTTGATTCCTCACGTTGTCTGCGGCTTCCTACTGTTTGGCATCAAAAATGCTCAAGAAATACAGAATGAGCATTCTGTTGACTGGTGTTGTGATGTTGGCAGCCCTCCAAGGTAGACCAAACAGGGAACTAAAAGCAGGCAAGCTAAAATTACTTTTATTCTAAGGTTACAGAAATAGGGTTGCAGGTTTGAATATATCTCTCCCCTACTTCTCTTTACAGGTAGTTCTCGATTTAAGACACGGTCATAAGTTGTGATGGTTATAAAACAGGTCACCACATTACCAACCTAGTTTTACCACCTTTCTTACATCATCTGTTAAGCGAATGCTGCAGTCATTAAATGAACCACAGGTTCGCTATGGGATGGTTTTGCTGAAAATTGGAAGTAAATACTGAGGGTTTTTTTGGCAAAAACTTCATAAAATGCAGTCATGCGACCAGAGGACATTGCGATAACCATGGGGGGGGGCAGCTGTTGGAACTTCGGAACCAGGTTGTAAGTAGCTCCAGGAAGGTCTCTTGTAACTTCAAACGGTCACTAAGTGGCCAGTCATAAATTGAGAACTACTTCTATCTTGATGAAAACTAAGGTAGGTCTTATCTGAAAGCATTCTCAAATTCCCTTTCTGTCTTGGAGTCAGATTTGTTTTATTTGATAATTTATTTAGACAGCTCTTCTTCCTGTTCCTCCGGTTTTTCCTCCTGCCTTCTCCAATCGCAGAAGGACTTAGTGAAGCAATGTTGTTTCAACCACAGATGGGCAAGGAAACCAGACAAAGAAAATAGATCTTGTCCATATCCAGTTAATGAACTTCGTTTACGTGAGACCAAAATTGGACATCCCACGTTCAACCCCACAAACATTTGCCCAGGTTCGCCTGGTGCACCAGTTGCGCCCTTACTTGGATCGGGAGTCTCTCCTCACAGTCACACATGCCCTTGTCACCTCGAGGATTGACTACTGCAACGCTCTCTACATGGGGCTACCCTTGAAGAGTGTTCGGAGACTACAATGCAGCTGCACGAGCGGTTATGGGCCTGCCCCGTCGTGCCCACATTTCGTCAACTCTCCGCATGCTGCATTGGCTGCCTATTGGTCTCCGAGCGCAATTCAAAGTGTTGGTTATTACCTATAAAACCCTTTATGGCAAGGGATCAGGATACTTACGGGACCGTCTTCTGCCACATACTTCCCTACGACCGGTGAGAGCACACAGGGTCGGCCTCCTCCGGGTCCCGTCAGCGAAACAATGTCGGCTGGCGGGCCCTAGGGGGAGGGCTTTCTCTGTTGTGGTGCCCGCCCTCTGGAACCAACTGCCTCCTGAAGTTCGCGTTTCTCCCACTCTCCCGGCCTTCCGGAAAAACCTTAAAACTTACCTCTGCCGGCAGGCCTGGGGATGATTGTGGATTGAATGGTGAATATGAGTGGGTGTTAGTTTGTTTTTTAGATTTTTTTTATTTGGACTTGTATTGAAATTTGATGTTTTATATACATGTTGTTAGCCGCTCCGAGTCTCCGGAGAGGAGCGGCATAAAAATTTAATTAAAATAAATAAATAAATAAATAAATAAACAAATAAACAAATAAACAAACAAACAAACAAACAAACAAACACTCTGCTTTGGAGGTTGGAAGAAAAGAACTTCCGAATCCACAGTGAATTTGTTTTTTCTTCGGCAAGTGGGCCTTGTGTCCTTTTCCACGATTAAACACACACACAAAAAAGATAGGCTAATCGCTTACTCTTTTCTTGTCGTGGAGAATTGTCTCCATCCATAAAAAATCCATGGGTTTGAATGCCACTAACACCAGCAATGTGTTTGGGTTGTTATCAGTCTGAGGATTGAAGTGTGCTGACTCAGGATAGAAAAGTCGCATGGTGGTTTTGGTGCCCACATCACGTTCGTAACCATGGACTGGCGCATTGTTCAGCCTGGAGAGAGGAAGAGAAGATGATACACAAAGGCACAAAGTCATGTGGGCATGGATTCATGTATAAAGAAACTGATGCCGGAACAGTGGCCACTGGTCAGTTGGGCAGGGCACATGGAACATGAGAACAGAGCATATTTTTTCTTCAAGAATTGGTTCAGTAATATTTTTTTTAAAAAAATGTCAGGTTTGAAGCACGTTTTTGCTGGTTTGACAATTATTGCTTCTCAGCTTGCCAACAGACTTGGGGGGAAAAGGGATCGGAACACAGACTTCAAAAGATCAAGAAAGCAGACCATGAGAACCAAGGACAGTTCACCAGATGTCTGGCCAGACCCAGAGACACTTTCTCATAACAATATTATTCCACCTAATTGGGCAACGTGACCTGACCAAGAAGGAGGAGGAGAAATTCTATACTTTTACTATATGGGATTGGGTGGGTTTTGCCAGAGCTAGTTTTGCATGCATGTGGGCCAAAATGATGTATTCAATAAAGTTTTACACTAAAAGTTCAGAAAGCCACGAAGGTGTTTGCTTGGTTCCGTTCGTCAATTGGAACCTTGACAAAATAAACTTATGATCACAACGGAGCCCAACATTTTCATGGCTAAGCAAGACAGTTGTTAAAGGAGCTTTGCCCCATTTTACAGTCTTTCTGGCCACAGGTGTAAGCGAATCACTGCAGCTGTTAATTGAATCATGCGGTCATTAAGAGAATCTGACTTCCCCATTGGCCTTGCTGGTCAGAAGGCCTCGCAAGGGGATCACATGACCTTGCCATCATCATAAATACATGCCAATTGCCAACGTTTGAATTTTGACTACGGGATGCTGCAACAGTTGTGGGGGGGAAACGGCCATACGTCGCTTTTTTCAGTGCTGTTGTAACTTCAAGCAGTCCCTAAACAAACGGTTGTAAGTCAAGGACTTCATGTATATTGGCATGTTGGCAGAAACAGCATCCCAGCATCAAGTATTCCTAAACAAAAAATATGCCCTAATATGGCCAGGTCCATTATGAGTAATTCTCTGGCCCACTGTGATATAAATGGAAGTGACACAGATCAACATCACCTGCTTCTCAATACCTGATCACAATATCGTATTTGTTAATGACTTCTCCCATTGAGCTGTTTCTCAACCGATAGCCGTTCCCAACGACTGCACATCGGCGGCACTTCAAGCTGCAAAACAGGCAAAGAGGACGTTTAATGCACCACACATCACATTTCACTGTTACAACTCATCGCCTACATTACCAAGTGCTCTTCCATGCAGTGATGAAAAGCATCTCTGGTATATGCTATGCTCAATCTCTAGATAGATAGTCCAACCGGGGGCTGGGATTGCTGTCTTTAAGCAGTGCAATAGTTAAAAAAATTATGTCACAGTTTCTTTTAGGCAGCCAAAGCTCCAGAGGGCCAACACATGCCCCCCTGGCTTTTAGGCAACCCAAACACAAGCACACAATGGGTGGTAGCCACAGTTCCTCCACACACACTTCCCAAGGAAGTACTAGACTGCTACAGTGTGTGTGAGCCTCACTGCTGAAGAACAATATTTCTGACTATTAGCCCTAGGCTGCTTCAAGGGGCTTTATTTCCACAAAGTAACAGAAACCGCCTCCCTTGTCCTTTCTAGAACACCTTCAACACAACCACAACAAAAACACAATTGTTTTTCTGCTCGGCTTTTTATCATCCCTGGGCAGCTGCGGCGGCTACGGAGGGGTCTTAAAATGAGCAGGGCACCATCAGCCCAGCTGCTAGCCAACTTCAGGTAGCCTGCCCTCTTCCTGCATGACCACATTGCTTAGCAATGATAACGCCAGCAGGTGTCACAATCTGAAGATGTGCAAGTCTTAAATGGGAAACACTGAGAATGAATGAATGAATGAATGAATAAATCAATGAGTAAATGAATGAATGAATTCTTTATTTGGCTAAGGGTAATTAGACACACAAGAAATTGTCTCCGGTGCAGAAACTCTCAGTGTACATGCAAAGCAACAGAATAATAATAGTCATAATAACAATACCAATAAAATGGAGGAGTAAAGAATGTTGTTATGTTATGTTGTTATGTTATGTTATGTTATGTTATGTTATGTTATGTTATGTTATGTTATGTTATGTTATGTTATGTTATGTTATGTTATGTTATGTTATGTTACGTTACGTTATATTATTAATGTAACATAATGTAACATAGTTCCAAAAGTGCTTTTTCAGGAAAGCAACGGGATTTTCTTGTTTTTCTTTTGAAGACATTTGGTTTCTCAGCGAAGAGCTTCTTCACCTCTGACCGGATGGTGGGGAATGGCTTCAATGACTCTCTAAAAGAATGCAAATGACCAGCAGTCTGCAAGGAATATAAATCCTTCCATTTCCCCACCATCCATTCAGAGCTGAAGACACCATGACCTGGAGGTCTTAGAATCTCCATAGACCTGTAGGTAAGGTAAGGTAACATAATGCAATATAATAAAAGAACAAACACAATGTAGATAAGATGATAAGATAACATAAAATAAGATAAGGTAAGGTAAGATAAGGTAGGGTAAGGTAGGGTAAGGTAAGGTAAGGTAAGGTAAGATAAGATAGGTTAAGAAGAACAAAAAACAGTACTACAGTCATACTAAATGGGTAAATGCACATAGACATTAGACAGCATTGAGAGAGTCCCGGATAAGGAGCCTAAAGATGTCATGGGGGGGGCAGGGGGAGGAACAGGAGTGGCTCTATAGGCTTCTACAGGCTGAGAGCCAGCTGAGAGCCAGCAGAAGCTGTTTCACAAGTGGATGAAACCCAGCCAAGCAAAAAGCAGAAGTGGTCAACGAAAAAAAGCAGGGCGGGGAAAATGAAGCAAGAAGTAGAAGGGAGTGGATAGAGATAATCCTCGAACTTACAACCATTCATTTAGTGACTGTTCGATGTTTCCACGGCACCAAAAGAAGTGACTTAAAACTGGCCATCACACTTATGACCATGCATGTTTTCCCATACTCACATGATCAAAAGTCAGACACTTGGCAACAGAAACGTTATGTACAACGGTTGCAGGGTCCCCTTGGCAACCTTCCAGATGGTTTCTGACAAGCAAAGTCAATGGGGGGGAGCCAGATTCGCTTAATGACCATGTGATGCACTTAACAACTGCAGGGATTCACTTAACAACTGTGGCGCAAAAGGTCGCAAAATCTGACGTGGCTTAACAACCGTTCAGCTTAGTAACAGGATCCCCGGTCCCAATGGCAGTTATAAGTGGGGGACTGCCTGTCCTAGCAAGTTCTAAGCGTGAAGCCCTCTCCACGGTCTTCAATGCAAACTTTCTGATCTTTTAAACAACCTTTTCACCCATTGTGCCACTTTTAGGATATGGCAACAACCGAAGACCACCAGGCGCCTAGAAAGGTGTCAAAAACTTGATAACCAAAAAAAAAGAAAGGGAAAAAAGTGATAAAGTACAGGTAGTCCTCAACTTACAACAGTTCGCTTAGTGACTGTTCGAAGTTACAATGGCACTGAAAAAAGTGCCCCCCAAGCCACGGCCGAGCAAGACACCTGCCTGCCCACCCGGCGGCGCTCTTCCTCTTGTCCGAGGTTTTCATTGTTGTGAGCATTTCTGTTGAGGATTGGCAGCGGAGGTGGGGTGGGGGGTTGTTTGGTTTTTATTCCCCCCTGTCTACTGGGTGGTTGCACCAGTTCAGCTCATTCCCCTCCCCCGCTACCACTTTTCTAAGATGCTCGCGTACCACCTCTCAGGTGTCAATGTGCCACAGGTGGTACCCGTACCACTGGTTGAAAAGCCCTGGGCTATAGAATAGCTCGTGTATTTTCAAAAGGGAATTGGAAATTTCCAATGTGCTTAAAAACGTTGGGAAAGGGGGAAACGGATAAACTGACATTACCTTTCAATGTTTTCGGGGAGAGAGAAGCTTATGATGGTTAGAAGACGTAGGAGAATTTCCTCTGCAGAGCAAACAACACAGGCAATTAAGACAGCTGGTTAAGATACCTACGTATTAGGCACAGCAGAACAAAATGGGACAATTTGCTCCAGCTAACTTGCCACTACCAATTTGCCATGGTCGGCTCGCCACAGAACAAACCGCTAGCAGGCACCTCGCCACAGGAAAATTCAACCATTTTATTTATTTAAAATAATTTTAATTTTTGTCATTCACATTTCATTCCGTCCTCCTTTTGTATCCTTTCTTTAATGGTTCTATTTCATCATTTCTCTGATATTGGCGTAACTCTTCTCCTGCGGCAACTTGTCCCATGGAAAGCTGGCCGTGGCAAAATTGTCCACAATGAGTTGGCTGTGGCAAGCTGTCCTAGAAACGAAATAACCATATTCGCAAAGAGACATCTTAAAAAGGCTGAAAGCTCATTGACGTGAGTCCATTGCTCTAACTCCTTACCCCTGTCAGGATCCTGCCATTGGATCTATTTTCATCCTGGAAGTACTTAAGTTAATTAATCTGATCAGATTTATTGTTCAGAAACCTAATCCGTCTCTTTATGAAGGTAGCTATTTCTCCCTCCAAATGTTCACAAACTAACTGCTCAACGATCTAGTCCAGACACGTGCAAGTATCGGCATCAAGATGGCTAGTTTCTAAATATTTAGCTTTTAGAATTTCTTCTTCTCTTTTTGGAAGATGGAAAACACATTCAAAGTGTTGGTTATGACCTATAAAGCCCTACATGGCATCGGACCAGGTTATTTACGGGACCGTCTGCTGCCCCATGAATCCCAGCGGCCGGTTAGGGCCCACAGAGTGGGCCTTCTCCAGGTCCCGTCAGCCAGACAGTGTCGCCTGGCGGGGCCTAGGGGAAGAGCCTTCTCTGTTGCGGCCCCGGCCCTCTGGAACCAACTTCCCCCGGAGATCCGTGTCGCCCCCACCCTCTTCGCCTTTCGTAAATTGCTTAAAACATACTTTTGCCGGCAGGCCTGGGGCAGCTAACACCTTGCCCCTAGCCAGTGTATGTTTGTGTGTATGTTTGTGGAGTGATTGGTTTCCTTTTTAGCTTAAGGGTTTTTATATTTACGTGTTTTTATTGTAATTTCTATCATGCTGTGAGCCGCCCTGAGTTCTCCGGAATAGGGCGGCATAGAAATTAAATAAATAAATAAATAAATAAATAAATTAATAATAATAATAATAATAATAATAATAATAATGTCTCTTGCAATGATATCTACTTCTTCTGTAGTCGATCTGAACATACCTTATTTGAAACACATTTCTTATACATTTTCCTTCTCAAACTGAGCTCACCAAAAATAGACTTGGTAATGCAGCTATATATTTTCTTTAGCGCTCTCTTATTTTTGTTCATTTAATTGTGCATTCATAGTTTCTTCAGTGTCAGTTTATATAGGGTCTCCAATATAGCATCTCCTGCTTGAACGGGGGGGGAGGGGGTTGGACTACAAGACCTCCAGAATCCCTTCCAGCTCTATTATTCTGTTATCCAATGCTTTCCTTCAACAAACTGCCCATTAATCTGGAACTTCTTAAATGTTTCTACTGAGAAAACTATAACAAATATGTCCTTAAACATGCTGCAGTCTACTCAAATCCAGGTTGAATGTCTGAACGTGCTTAGTTTCCCCTTTCTCTGAGTGGCATACATCTCAAGCTAACCTCATCATTTCGACCAAAGGTTTATATTTTACAATTACAATTTTTCCTGGTAATCAAATGGCTAAGGATAGCTGCTTCTATTGTTCTTTTTCTTTCCCTTCTGAAAGATAAAAATGTCATCAAGGTAATAAGAATAAATTACATGTCCCTTCTTAACAGTTTTTTTCTCTCGCTTCAAACGTCTGGTATTTAACACATTTAAAAAGAGATCTGTGCTACTAAATAATTTAATAAAATAAAATAAGTTCAGCTTTTTAAAACACGTTGTGCGCAGTATTATTGTGAGAATGATATTTGCTTGTCATTAATGATTGCACTGGAAATGTAAGAGAATCACTCAATCAATATATAAAAGAAATAAAGCTAAGACTCCAGTGATTAATAAGCAGAAGCCAACACATTTTGTAACACAATAGACTTTTCATTAAGTGATTTTTGTATACAATGGCAGTTTTGTCTAACACAAAGAGAGACACAGATTAGGAAATATTACTGTTCTTTTTTTGTACAAAAATCCTTGAACTGTGTTTAGTTTTTAGAGTTCCTCTCTTCCTGCACAAATAATGTTTAATGAATTATCTGTCATTTTTTAGTACTGTAACCAACTTGGTGATGTTGATGTTATATCTGTGTGGGGAAGTTGGAGACAAAATACTTTCCTTTGTGTTGTTATCATGGTTGAAATACCAGCCAAGAGCAACTTTATAATGGATCCATTCATGTGCAGCAAAAATGTATCTAGTGCATTACTGTCAACTGAACCTTTTGTCTACTGGAGCAAAACCAATGAAGTTTAAAGGGTCATGAAGTTGAAATAATTAATATGGAGATTTCTTTGAAACGGATGATTTCATCGTAGATAAAAATGGAATCATTAACAAAATCATACAATGGCAAATCACCCAGTTGCGATGAAAAATGAGAGAGAGAGAGAGAGAGAGAGAGAGAGAGAGAGAGAGAGAGAGAGAGAGAGAGAGAGAGAGACAGACAGACAGACAGACAGACAGACAGACAGAGACAGACAGAGAGAGACACAGAGAGACACACAGAGAGACAGAGAGAGAGAGAGAGAGAGACAGAGACACAGAGAGACACACAAAGAGAGAGAGAGACAGACAGACAGACAGACAGACAGACAGAGAGAGAGAGACAGAGAGAGACACACAGAGAGACACACACAGAGAGAGAGAGAGAGAGAGACAGAGAGAGAGAGAGAGAGAGAGAGAGAGAGAGAGAGAGACAGAGAGAGAGAGAGACAGAGAGAGGGGGGGGAGGGAGAGAGAGAACTGATTGCCATAACAGTTAATACCAAACAAACATAGGTAGAGTAAGCAGAGGAGAGCCACTAAACAATGGCATGGATGTCTTGTTCAATAGCTCTTGAGTGTGAAATCTGAAAAGAAAGACATCAAATGCAACTCCGTTGTGGGAAGCCATGTAATTCTGGATCTGCCTGGAGATTATCTGGAGATGATAAGAGTGGATCTACTCTATGCTCAAAAATGGAAGGTCACATTGATCTACCATGTGACTGATGGAACTAGCAGAGATGGCTAAATTGACTGTTTTGATTAAAGAAAAAAAAATACAAGTTACTTTTATTTTTACGTGGAAACCGCTTCTGGACTTTGTGCTTGAGGTGGAAAAAAAATGAAATTTTGATTTTGGCCTTTTCTGATTAGATAGATTTGTTGTTATCGGAATGGCTAGTTTATACTATTACGTAAAAGTAAAAAGTTGAGGTTTGATGTTAATGTTCTATTTTACTGCACCAAAGGAAGTTGGAAGTCAATGTATTTTTTTTTCTCCTTGCTTTCCACCACTTTTTTCTTCCCTTTCCCCTTCCCCATCTTTCCTACTATTTACTTTTGTATTTTCTTTGCACCTTACACTATAAACTATTAAAATTTGATAAAAATAGATGATAGAGTGGATCTTAGAGAAATTTAGAGGAAGACAAAATTACTAAAAAACAAAACAAAACCCACATTCTGCATCAGATTCAGGCATGCCGGGCAAATGAAACTTAATATGTTGAGCCATCGTTTCAACAAAGCCATTAACAAAGGAGGGTGGAAAATGTCCAACAAAATAAAAATAAACTAGAATAAAAAATAAATAAAATAAAATAAAAATAGAAGTGTTATGTTAAGAAGGAGGGAGAAAGAGAAGGAGACCTATTGTTTGCTTACCTGCTCCTTTTGTACCATAAGGCAGTTCATACAGTGAGGGGGTCTTCTCCCAAAAATAGTCCTTTAGCTGTAAAAACAGTGGAGGTTCCCGTGTGTAACTGAAGTCAAGAAAGAAAAGATGAAGATATGATTCAGAGACCACTGGCAGCTTCTCTACTTTTATCTTTCCTTTCTTGTTTAGCAACTCTTCTGGGGCTCACAACATTCCTTCCCCCTTGAAGTTCAGGAAAATTAAATAGAAAAGATCTGCGATCATCTCATTCTTCTCAAAGATGATCTGGGGACTGGAGGCTAAAACATATAAAGAACGGTTGCTGGAATTCGGTATGTCTAGTTTAATGAAAAGAAGGATCAGGGGTGACAGGATAGCGGTGTTCCAACATCTCAGGGGCTGCCACAAAGAAGAGGGGGGTCAACCTATTCTCCAAAGCACACAAAGGCAGGACAAGAAGCAACGGGTGGAAACTAACCAAGGAGAGAAGCAACTTAGAACTAAGGAGGAATTTCCTGATGGTTAGAACAGTTAACCAGTGGAACAACCTGCCTCCCAAAGTTGTGAATGCTCCAACACTGGAATTTTTGAAGAAGAGACTGGACAGCCATTTGTCTGAAATGGTATAGGGTTTCCTACCTGAGCAGGAGGTTGGACTAGAAGACCTCAAAAGTCCTTTCCAACTCTATTATTGTTATTGCTCTAGCAAACAACAGGCTCTGTTACTCACTTTGATATCAGTTGTGCAGCTTTCTTTTCTATCTCTTTTACAGGACAAGTCATCTTTTCATCTTGAAAGTGGAAATCAAAACTGGAAGACAAATGGCAAGATGGAAGAAAGTGATATTATTGTTGTTGTTGTTAACAATCTGCAGTTAGATTCATAGGTTAGGACTGATAGAAATTTAATGATTCAAGTCTTATTATTGTTAGCAGTACTAGTAGTACTAGTAGTAGCATTAATCTACAGTTAGATTCACAATCTAAGATTGATGAAAACTAAATAATTCAAATCCTAACCAAAGATCCAAGAAGTATTAAGGTAGTGCCTAAGGACACAGGCAATTCCAAACAACATTTTGGTAAAATTGGTTTTTTTTAAAAAAAAATAGGGTGTTCACTATGATTATTTTCCTGCTTCAGTTGATAAGAAGCAAATTCTTGGCGTCAGCCTTGCAAGATAGATCAGACTAGAAAAGCAAAGTCACGCAAGCCAGTGAAACTTTTATGACAGGGTTATAGTAACGAAATCCATAATGGACTGTGTCTGATAAACAAAATATGATTCTACAGCAGGTATGTGAATAAGGATCTCAGAATTAATCCTTTGTGGTTATCTGGAACAAAGGCAGGGAGGGGTAAAGTATATTAAGACTTGCAGATTTCTGTTATTATAACCTCACAAGAAATATAGTGTTATAGTGTTCTGATCTATTCTAGACTACCTCCAAGGCTTGTATTTATTTTGCAAGACTGAACATGCTTCTTCCCTCCCTCCCTTTATTGTCATTAAAAAAAACTAAAGAGAGCCTTTTCCGAGAGACTTATTTTGAATTATATATCTGGCTCAGATTCCAATTTCTTTGATTTCATAATAGCCTTGGCTGTGGATCTTTCTCCTGTGACTCAAGGATATTCCTTCTGCCCATTACACAGAGTGTGCAAAATGGTATTATTGGACTAGCTCAGGGGTAGGCATAGCTGACTCAGGAATTCTGGGAGTTGAAGTCCATGAGTCATAAAAGAGCCGAGGTTGCCTACCCCTGGACTAGCTGGTACACTTCTGTATAATTTTATTGTGACACAAGATGAAGCACGGCTACTTAAAGAAAAGCGGAATATACATCTAACATAAAGCCCACTGTGGAAAAAGGCCACTGATGGACTGTATAGATCTCACCTCGAAAACCCATGGAAAACTCATGGCTGAACAAAAATATGTATTTAAAATTACACCTAACAGGTGTAACAGCACTGAGATGTCCCAAACATGCTTTTTTTTTTCTTTTCAAAAAGCAACTGGACTTTGTTTTCAGTTCAGAACTGAAGAAGCTTCTTGGATGAGAAGCAAAATGTCTTCAAGGAAAAACCAAGTCCAGTTGCCTTTTGAAAAAACACCTTTGGGACAACCGTGACCAGGATGACTCCACAGACAGCGTTGAGATGGTCTTCACAGGTTCTGTCTTCAGTTATCTCACGCTGTGGTTTAGGAGGCGAGAATTTCAACAGATTTATGTGGGATCATGTGTTTCTTGTAGTGTACAGGCAAAGATGTTGAACTAGGACCAGTGAGACCCAGATTTAAGTCCCTCCTCAGTAGCAGAGGTTCACTTGATTACTTTGGGCTAGATCCTCTCTTGACCCACGAGTCAGTGAAGTAAAGTAGAAGGGTAAATGTGTTAGATTTCAAATTCAAACCCATCATCGGCCATGGAATCTGGGTGTGAGCCTCTATCTGGAGGGACCTTAGGACAGCAACTTTCTCTCAGCTTAATCTACCTCATAGTATAATTATTGAGGTTGGGGGACAGTAGGACAGAATGCTATATATTCTGCCTTGAGCCAATAAGTTCTGTATATAGGTATAGTTCTCACTTTCAAGCTGTATTAAAAAGGGACCAATAAACAATAAGGATTCAGAACAAAAATCTTGCTTACTTATAGCCCAACCTCTTCTCTCTCTGTGTCTCTGTGTACCTCACATAGATTCAAAATTCTGAAAAGTGACTTCTAGTTAGCGTTGTCCATCTAACTAAGGAGACAAAGTAAGGAATAATGAACTTCCTATATCCTTTTTTTTTTTTTAAGAAATACACTCACAGCTGTATATACCTTTCTTCCCGGGATATCGTATACCACACCATCAGCAAAAATACAGCCAATACTCCAAGTATCTTCCATCCTGAGCAAAGAAAAAAGTAGGAGAGATGTTAAGCCCAAGTCCTTCAACAGGGGAATCTTTCAACCATAAAATATGGAAGAGAGGAGGAGAATTAGTTTAATAAATTTGAATGAATGAACAAACGAACAAATGAGAGTGGGCAGGTCTTTTCAATATTCTGAACATTAACGCTTTCCATTAAAACAAAAAACAACCAACCAACAAAAAAAATAGGTATTGGGAAAGAGATCAATCATGGCATTTGTATGCTCCTACTAAGTTTCTAGCATCTGTACCTACTACTCTCTCTGCACTTTGGAATGAAGTTATGTTTAAAACTGGATAGCTCAAACCAGCAAAAGAAACCATACTTCCAACCTTGTTGTAATCAAGGCCAAACACAATGTAGATAACAGGACAAACACTGCAGCTAAGGAAAACAGCATACAGTAGTCCTTAACTAACAACTGTTTAGTGACTGCTTGAAGTTACAATGGCTCTGAAAAAAAATGACTTTTTCACACTTACGATGGTTGCACCATCCCCTTGGTCACATGATCAAAATTCAGATGCTTGCCAACTAGTTCCTATTTATGATGGTCGCAGTCTCCCAGGGTCATAGGATCCCCTTTTGACAAGCAAAATCAATGGGGGAAGCCACTTAACATCCGTGTTCCTAACTTAACAACTGAGTGATTCATTAAACGACTGTGAATCCAGAAGCGGTGAATGCTCCAACACTGGAAGTTTTTAAGAAGGGACTGGACAACCATTTGTCTGAAATGGAATAGGGTTTCCTGCCTGAGCAGGGGGTTGGACTAGATGACCTCCAAGGTCCCTTCCAACTTTATTATTATTATTATTAAGAAAGGTCGTAAAATGGGTCAAAGCTCACTTAATGCTGGTCTCTCTTAGCAATAGAAATTTTGGCTCAGTTTGGTTATAAGTTGAGGATTACCTGTGTCTCATCCTTTTTTGCTGTGAGCATAAAAGGAGAAAAAAAAATATGAGGGTACCTGAGCTGATGTTATTTCTGCTTCGATCTATCTTGAAAAAGATGAACAGATGGACGTTCTTTCCTTCGATAAGAAAGGAAAGCAAAGTTTGGGATATCGCTTGGAATTCAGAGGGGGAAAAATGGATCTAATATATAAATCTAATCTATATATAAATATAAATGTAAATATAAATATAATATATATATTGTTTAAAATTGTTGACAAAGAAATAAGGGATTTCTGATATAGCTATTTCGAGTTTCTTAACTCTCTTCAGTCAGACTCACCCTTCTGGGATTCGAACCTGGGCAGTCTGCATGCTAAGCAGATGCTTTAACCTATTGAGCCACAAGTTCTCTCCCGCTTTGTCAGTAGTCAGGGAGTAAGGATATGTGTCAAGTGTTTATTTTTTTTTTTTTTAGATTGCACCCTGTAAACCCAAATATGGGAGGAAGGAATCATTCTTTCCTTTTGCTTGTTTCAGCTCAACCCAGAGCCATCCTGCAAGCACAAATATATATATGTTGTTTAAAATTGTTGACAAAGAAATAAGGGATTCTTTGGACTGGACAATCATTGATTTGAAATGGTATAGGGTTTCGTGCCTGAGTAGGGGGTTGGACTAGAAGACCCCCAAGGTCCCTTCCAACTCTATTACTATTACTATTATTACTGTTACTACTACTACTACTACTACTACTACTACTACTACTATCTTTTATTCATTAAACATGAACCTCAGTCAACTGAACATTCAAATTGGCTGGCGCTGATGGTTGACACGGGTTGCTACCACCATCCTAGGTGTCAACCAGATATCTCCTTAAAATATAAGATGTTCCAAATAGCACAGTTTTTTGTAACAAGATACCTGGTGCTGGTGGTTGTTGTTGTTGTTATTATTATTATTATTATTATTATTTACTTTTCCACTGCTAGCCTCAACTATACTCCTGTTACACTTTATTTGTTTGGTGTTTCTCTTATCTGGTTCAATATTAATGTGATCAACATTAAGCATAAGATCCTATTGCTAAGCAATCATCCTAGAACATAGCATACAACATTAGGTATTAATCTTTGTAAACATCTGTTTTAGTAAACGTTCTTCCCTCCTCCCTTCCATCTTCAAGTATACTCCAAATACATTTTGTTTGATTTTGAACCAATAAAAAAGTACGTCTGTAAGCCAAAGAAAAGTATAGCTTAATTTTATAGCCTCTTCACTTCTTGCTCTCCCGGTTTTGAGATATATTTTTTTAAAGATGAAAAAAAAAGAAAACACTTGACTCTACTCTCATTTCTCTACAATGTCGAGAACAGAGAACCTAATTTTATTTGGATGACACCCACTCGCTAACACTACAGCTGTGAATCTACTATTAATTCTATAAATCACAGGGCAGGAAAAGAAAACTGAACAGATGGTCAGAATTGAAGTTGCTCTGGAGATCCAGAAAGATCAGTTAAGCAACCTATTTAAAAGAAGATTATGCAGGACCTAGCAAATTAACTCCTTTAAATACTTCATACTGACAGAATTTGCAGAACAGACTTAACTGGGTTAATCCATTTTCTAGCTTTGAACAGTGGGTTGCACCATCAACTAAATCTAATAGACTGGGTTCACAAAGGCACCACACAGAAAGTAAAAAGGGGAAAGAGAAGATGTACAAAGTCAGTTTAGTTTGCTGGGCCAAGACTTTAGATCAGGGGTCCTCAACTTAAGTGAATTGCTGGAGTTGATAAGTTAGTAAACAAAGTTGTTAAGGGAACCTGATTTCCCCATTGACTTTGATTGTCAGAAGGTTGCAAAAGGGGATCCCATGACCTTGGGTCACAGCAACAGTCATAAATAGGAATCTGTTGCCAAAGCATCTGAATTTTGATCACATGATCACGGGAATGCTGCAAAGGTCGTAACTGTGAAAACGGCCATAAGTCGCATTTTTCAGTGGCGTTGTAAGTTTGCACGGTTACTAAACAAAAGCTTGTAAATCAAGGGCTACCTGGATTAAGTACTGCTAGCACATTTGATATTCAGCAATTGATTAAGGAGCTAGCTAATCCATTGTCCTTACTTTCTGATGACTTATCAATATAGTACAATACGTGTGACTTGAAATTTGGCTATTAGTTGTGATGGTTTGTGATCTAGATCTGCTCCGAACACTACTAGAATGTTCTTCCTGTATTACTAAGCAGGATAATCTAGCGATTATAAAAAACACTTGCCTTTTCATCATTAAGTCAATATTTTTATTAAAACCTTTTCCTTCTAATCCCCAAATATTCCAAGTTACTTCCTTTAGCAAACAAAATGTGTTCTGTTGTTTTTAAATGCTTCCCCACCCCCTTTGTTTCTCTTAGCATTTAGCAAGGAAATAGATATGATTTTTCCACACATTTTAACAACAGAAGCCATAAAAGAATTTCAGCTGTTCAGGAAAGAAAAAAGAATGATATAACACATGGACTTGCTGAACTTAATATTATTACAGCAGTCAAGGCTGGTGCAGTGAATTACCCACAAGAGTCTGCTTTTAAGGAATTTTCGGAAGATCGCGTTCAAAAAGGACATAGTGGAAGTAGAGATGGTTCAGAGAAGGACAACTGAGATGATCAAAGGGCTGGAGAAGCTTCCGGAGGAGGAAAGCTTGTAATAAGTAAAGGTTTTTAGTCTAGAACAGACATGTCAAACACAAGGCCCGGGGGTCGGATGCGGCCCACGACATGGTTTCATGTGGCCCGCAAAGCCATCCTGGAAACAGTGAGGGAATGGCCCCTGCTGCCTTGGCCCCGGCCCAGGCTGCCCGGGAGCCAATGTACAATTTTGTGGTGGCCATCTATGCTGAAACACATTCAGTCTTAGCTTCACAAGGCCACCTGGAAACAGCAAGGGACCAGCCTCTGCCACGTTAGCCCCGCCCTGAGTGCATGCTTGGGAGGTGTCACCCTTTGTGAGGAATGAAGAAATGCACAATCGCCTGGAAGTGGCTAGCAAATGGCCCTCGCCTACTTGGGGTTTCAGCAGGCTCTTCCAGTGGACCATGCCTTGGCGCTTGCCCTGGTCCCACCCCTTTCTGCCAGAGACCCTCAGATCTGTCCCACTCCTGCCCAGGCCCCCACAGGCACCCTTGATGCAAACGATGTAGAGCTGGCCATGCCCACCCAGTAGGCCAAACCTACTCCAGCCACGCCCACCTTGGCCACACCTACCCGTACCCCCTCCCGAGGACAACCGCAATGCTGATGCAGCCCTCAATGAAATTGAGTTTGACACCCCTGCTCTAGAAGGAGGACATGATTGAGATGTACCGTACAAAATTAAGCATAGTAGGGATAAAGTGAACAAGCAGAAGATGTTTTCCCCTTTCTAAAATACTAGAATCCTTCTCCCAAAGGAGCTTTCCAAAAGGCAACTGGACTTCCTTGGTTTTCTTCCTTGAAAACGTTACACTTCTCATCCAAGCAGCTTCTTCGGTTCTCAACTGAACTGAGCAGAACTGAAGAAGCTTCTTGGATGAGAAGCGAGACATTTTTAGGGGGGAAAACAAAGAATGTCCAGTTGTCTTTTGAAAAGCACCTTCAGGGCAATCATGATCTGACTGAGAGCCTCCACAGACAATAGCACCACTCATGCAGTTGAATCTTGGAAGCATCAGGACAAACAAAAGGAGGTATTCTTTTACCCAATATGTAATTTAACTTAAGAATTTGCTACTGTGTGATATGATGCTAGCTAATACCTAGACTGCTTTCAGAAGAAAAAAAAGAAGGAACAACATTGGACCAATGTACAGAACCTGGCTGAGGAATTCTGGGAATTGAAGTCCACAAGTCATAAAAGAGCCAGATTTGAAGATCCCTGCTATAGAAGATGGGAGGATCAATGGCTATTAGTCTTGATGAATGTGACTGCCTACGAAGGCCATCTGCCGGGAGACTGATGGGTTTACTGTGAAACTGACCACGATGGACTAGATGAGGTCCAGGGAGCCAACCCAACATGGCAATGCTTATGAAAAATTTACTGCAAATTCTCCCATGCTCTTTGAAAGAATCCAAATTTGGGTACCGTACCTCACATATTTAAGTTCCTTTTGAACTTAAACAGCCAAGTAGACAATTTTTAAAACCAAGGTTTTTTTACGTCTTTTCAGATTTTCTACAAAGGAACACAAGCTACATTACTTGATCCTATCACAATAACCCAGAAGAAAACAAAAAAGCTGCCACAGAGCAAATAAATCTGAGAATTTGAGATGCTGAAACAAAGATCATAAGAGGGTAATTAATCAGCTAATAAGTAAACTAATCTATCCGATTACATTTTAGTAAACTTAGATATGATGTTTGACACAAATACAACTCCTTGACTACTATACAAAGACATAGTTTCTTGACAACAAATATGTAAAAGCTCCTCTCTGAGGGATATGAGCAGCTAAGAAATATGAAAATAAGTGGCTTGTCAGTGCTTCTTCTCAGACTTATATTTATTTATTTGACTTCCCAGTCTAATCCTGGAACATTCTGCTGCTTTCCCATTCAAATATTAACCAGCGTGAAGTCTGCTTAGCTTCTTGACATGATCAAAATGGAGCCTTGACGTATGACCAAAATGGAGCCCAGAATTTCAATCGTACATTATTGATTTTTTAAGTCGAAGCACGTAACCAGACTCGATTTTGTAAAGAGAGCCATGATGGTCACATTTACACAACAGTTGTAAAGTCGCTGCGGTCACGTGATTGTGATTTGCAATGCTTGCTGCCATTGTACAGCCGAAAATGGCAAGAAAACCCCCACTAATTTGATATGCTGAATTCATTTAATGGCCATGTGATTCACATGGTTATTAAACTAATCCAGCCTATCCAATTGACTCCCCCCCCATTTTCTGCTGGACAATGGCAACACGCATTGCAAATTATACTTGTGTTAACCGTAGGATGCTGCAATTAGCCAGAAATACGAGCCAGTTCCCAGGCACCCTAAACAAACAAACAAACAAATAATGTGACTGCGAGGGGGGTCAGGAGTCATAAATACCCTTTTTGTGGTCTATTGTAGTTTTGAGCAGTCATTAGGCTGTCATAAGTTGAGGAGTCCTTGTAACTAAGCATTCCCTTTTCTCTCCCTCCCAAAAATTAAACTCAAGACATTCATCAGGACCCAGGTAGGCCACGCCAGACAGAACTAGACTGCCAGAGTTGAGCCACCCGGAACTCTGTCTCATTTTGCAATTTCATGTGACACCATTCAAACAATACACGACTTGGCATCACCCCCAGTTTTCAGGAAACATTTCTGAAGAATGGAGAAGAAAAGCTGCTTTTCATTGTGCAACCTTTTGGGTGCAACTCAACAATCCAAATTTCAGAACATTGAAACCACTACCCAGGTTCTTTGGAGAATTTTCCACAAAGGTCTTGAAAACCACTAACGTAACCAGTGACTGGCAATGTGTTGCTCTCCCAGTATACAGTGTTCTTCAAACAATAGAAGAAGCCAAGAAAAAGCTTGATTGAAGTCAGTGGTTTAAAAAACAAACAAACAATTATTTGTTTTAGATGTCTTTTAAAATTGCAGTTGTGCAAAGGGGGCTCCACCAATATTATTCTACTTTATGTAAAAGTCAAAGAGTTTTCTTTTGAAAGAGTGGATGAAATATTTACATAAACAGAATTTACTGGAGATCACAGAAAGTCAAGGGCAAATTTTGTGAAGCTATTGAAAAGATTAAAACAGGAAAGGCCAACCTGGTGCCAATAATCTGCCCACCTCTTATTATAAATGTTTAGAGGATAAACTTTTGCAACCTTTACAACAAATGATCCTTTTACAGAATGAAAAACTTCCTGACAGCTATAAAAAGACTAATATACAATTACGGGAAGCCCTTGACTTATAACCATCCGTTTAGTGGCCATTCAAAGCTACAACGGTACTGGGGAAAAAAGTGACATGACCATTTTTCACACGTATGACCGTTGCAGCATGCCCATGATTATGCGATCAAAATTCGGACACTTGTCAACGGGCATGCATTGATGGTTCGTGTGATCAGGATCACATGATCACCAACAAGCAAATTCAATGGGGAAGCCAGATTCACTTAACAATCATGTTATTAACTTCACAACTACAGCGATTCATTTAACAAGTGTGGAAGAAAAGTTGTGAAATAGGGCAAAAGTCAGCTGTCTTATATGCAATGGGAATATAGAACTCAACACTGATTATAAATTGTTTATAGAAAACCGGCCTCTAAAAATTGCTGCACAAACACTGTTTTTGTGGTTTTCATCTTGAAGATTCAAGATTGCAACTGTACTTTCTTTCATTTCCCCTTTTACCCCTGTAAAATTTGAAATATTTTATTTTCGGATCAGCAGACGATATGTCACGCAGAAAGAAAAAGACGAGGAGGGTGGACTTACGGGACTTGTTGATCATTTTTATCAGCAGATATGGAAAGGTCTTGCAACTGAGGCTCTCATGGCGAACATCAGGAGTTACCTGGAAAAGGCAGATGTTCGTTAAAAATCTCATCGCACACAGGAACAAATGCAAAGAGTTGGGACATATCCTCCCCATGTAGGTCACTGAAAACACAACAGATGGATTGCAACAGCATGTGATTAAGCTATTACCGATTCTGGGGGGGGGGGGAATTGACTATATAAAATGAATGTGTTAGAACAGAAATATGATAAAACTTATAGCCGTGGGGAAAAAAAGTATATTGCTGCAATTGCTTTTTGACATTTCAGGTATTTTTCCTTCCTTTCCTCTTGCTCAGAATTATAGATTTATTTATTTATTTATTTATTTATTTATTTATTTATTTATTTATTTATTTATTTATGCATGCAATAATAAAAAGATAGATTTATTATTTATTTATATTTCATAGTTCTAAACTGCCCATCTCCCTCACGGAGCGACTCTGGGCAGTGTACGAGAAATAAAACATCGTATGAAAATTAACACTACGAATTAGAAATTAAATTAGGGTTAAGAATTTTAGAAAATTGTTAAACATAAAGAGCAATGTGGTTTTTTTTAAATATATATAAAAAGCATTTCAATGTATGCAGAACATGTTCAAGTTTTGATGAAGGATGAAAACGATGGTAAATAGATGCACAAATTGTAAATATTCTTGTAACACCCAATCGATATTTGCTCAGTTTCATTTAGGTGCAAGGCTGAACTCAAAAGGAACATTTCTGAAGATTTATGAACAAATGGTCAGCTAATACATTTAATGGTCTTTTTGTACATTATTTCTCTATGCTCCAATATATATTTATTTATTTCCAGCTTGGATCATGCAACTACATGCGTTTGCATTTGACAAAGTCTGTCGTCTCAGCAAATAAAACCAAAAGACATTTCCTATTCTCCCTGTTTTTTCAGAAACAAAATACTATTTCTCTACAATCAACCATAGGAAAAGTTTAGCTTCCATCCCTTGCCCCTAAATTCACTGAAAAACATTCTTTTTTTGCAGAAAAAAAAAGAACCGTACAAAGAAGTGCATTCTAATTTTTCACAATAAACAAATTTTAAAGGAAGATCTTAACCATAATCAAAAAAACCAGAAACATTTGGCCACCACTGAACATGCTCACAAAAATTAAATCACAAAACAACAGGTATGTACATTGCAGACTGAATACTTGAGGACAATCTACTTTTTTCCTTTTATTTCAATCATCCGGGTGAGAAGAAAGAAGTTAAATAAACCTTCCTCTTGGCCGCCGCCTCCAGGAATGAATGAAGTTCCTGCAACTCTTCTGAGAGAGTAGAACTTACCTCTTTCCTGATTCCCTGTGAATGTCAGTGTCTTGGTCTTGCTCATGTCACAAAATAGAAAATGTAGCTTCCCTGCCCACTTCCCAGTGTATACTCTTGAACACACCTATGCCGAACTCACTTATATTCCCAGACTGTGCATTGAAAGCCGACAAAAATGCATTCCTCGGTTCTGATAAACAATACAAAACCTCCTGTCCAGTTTAATCAGTTTGGCCTTGATTTTATTATTATTATTATTATTATTATTTTAAAAGAAAGGGAGAGAGAGCCTGCCCCAAATTATAAAACCTCTCCAACTCATTCTATTCTAGATGCCCAAATGCAGAAAAGATCCGTTTTAATCTCTCTGAAGTACAGCAGCTGGAAAGTGTGATTAAGTGGCCAAAAAAGCCAACACAGTGCTGGGCTGCATTAACAGATGGATAGAATCAAGATCATGTGAAGTATTAATACCACTTTACAATGCTGTGGTAAGGCCACACTTGGAATACGGCATCCAGTTTTGGTCACCACAACGTAGAAAAGATGTTGAGACTCTAGAAAGAGTATAGAGAAGAGCAACAAAGATGATTAGGGGACTGGAGGCTAAAACCTATAAGGAACGGTTGCTGGAATTGGGTATGTCTAGTTTAACAAAGAGAAGGACGATGGGGGACATGATAGCAGTGTTCCAATATCTCAGGGGCTGCCCCAAAGAAGAGGGAGTCAAGCTATTCTCCAAAGGCAGGACAAGGCAGGACAAGAAGCAATGGATGGATACTAATCAAGGAGAGGAGCAACCTAGAACTAAGGAGAAATATCCTGACAGTTAGAACCTGCCTCCAGAAGCAGTGAATGCTCCAACGTTGTAAGTTTTTAAGAAGAGACTGGACAGCCTGAGCAAGGGGGTTGGACTAGATGACCTCCAAGATCCCTTCCAATTGTTGTAGTAGTAGTAGTAGTAGTAGTAGTAGTAGTAGTAGTAGTAGTAGTAGTACCGGTAGTAGTACCGGTAGTAGTAGTAGTAGTAGTAGTAGTAGTAGCAGGAAATAGCATCTTCCTTTCCCATCTCTATTTGGCCCCTTCTTGAGTCTTGACAAACACAGTGACTTATGACCAGTTCTTGCACTTACGACTGTCGCAGCATCAAATCCCAGGATCACCTGATCAAAATTTGATTGCTTAGCAACTAGCATGTATTTACGACGGTTGCACCTTCCCAGGGTCTCGTGATCACCATTTGTGACCTTCCCAATTGGCTCCTGACAAGTCAAGGGGGAAGTCTGATTCTTTTCATGACCACAGGATTCACTAAACAAGTATAGTGATTCACTTAACAACCGTAACAAAAAATGGTTATAAAATGTGTGTAAGTCACTTAATGACTGCCTTGCAACAGAAATTCTGGTCCTAATTCTAAGTCAAGGACAATCGGTCATTTTCAGGCATGTTATATCCTGCTTACACAACACAGCCAACAATAATAGGCTCATGCTGTCAACATGATAAATTGAAAATTATCCAATTCCATTTTAAACTAATCTAACTTGTTGAGGACACTCAGTCAATAGAGCAATCGGAGTCACAATGACACACAGGCAAGGAAACAAGTAAAAAAAAAAGTGGGCAAATGATAATTATTTCCTGAAGGCTATCCCTGAGAATGGGATGACTGAACTTGATGCACAAATGATCAAACTCCAAATATCCTGTTTCAGACACATCGTGCAAAGACCTAGCTTTCTGGACAAGGCCTTTATGGTAGGAAAGGTAGAAGGAAAGAGAGTGATTATCAGCAGGATGGATAGACTGAGTTACGGAGATGATGAAGGAACCATTGGAAGACCAGAAAGACCAGGTTTAGGGATAGATCATCGTGGAGGAAATCGATCTATGTGGATGCTAAGAGGTGACATTGATTTGATGGCTCTTAATCACTCCATCAATCCGTGAGAAAGGAGCCTTCTTGTAAAAACTGGTTATTTGTCCTTGCAAACTTGACATCACAAAACCAAACTTTGTAGACATTTTCACAAGATTCCTGTAAACCCAAACAAAAACACAACAGTCTGTGTCTTATCAGCTGCTTTTAGACTTTCAACCTTTAGTGCGAGATATCCTTGGCATGGAAAAACCCTACCTCCTTATGCTTCTGATCTACAATTCCCAACACCTCATAGTGAGCAGAGAGTTGAATTCAGCCACACCTGAGCACCTCAGGTTTTGCATCCCTGTTTCACACCCAGCTCTGCAAACACGTTCAACCTAAAATTATTATGCTGCTCTATCACATTTCTCTCATACCATCATATATACATATATAGTTTAAAATCCCCCTCTTCAAATATGCCAAATAGCAACAGCATAAGAGGCAGCCAACTCACAGCCGAGCAAAATATAACTTGCCTTGCATGTGATGCAAACATGTTGTAAAAAAAAAGGGGGGGGGACAACAACTATCAAAATAGTTCCATAGACAGATCAGAAAAGTTTGAGCACAAACATAAATAACCTGATGGAGCAGAATACGGAGCTGCCTGGAATCTGTGTATCTTTGAAAAGTATACCTAAGAAACTTACTAATTGCTTTGTTTTTCCACAGGAACCCCATTCCAGATTGCACTTATTCTTCTTCTCATAAAACACTAAGCAATTTGACTCCATTAGCCAATTTTGGTAGAAATCAGCTGTTTCATTTATAGACCCACCCCTCCTTCCTTTGGAAGAATGACTATCAGCTCAGAAAATAAACAATATCAATAAATTCCCAAATAATCATGTCTCTGGACTTTATACAAGCCATTCTGTTTATATATCCTCATCATAAATCTACTAAATTGAGATTGTAATAGCTGTTTAAAGTTTCATAATTAATGAAAACAGAGAGAGAGGGAGGGAAGGAAGGAAGGAAGGAAGGAAGGAAGATATGATGGCTTATAATGAAAACATTCTCTTGTTCTATCTAAGCTCTGAGCGCATCTGATAATTTGGGGGGGGCACTGGCTGGACTTGGGTTCAAATTAAGATGGATAAGTTATTAACTAATCATATCAGAGCCACCCTCTTTTTAATTACACAGTCTTCAGTGCATTACCTACCTTGCTCCCTGACACTGAGAAAGGGGCCGCCATACTCATGTCAACTGAACTGTTTTAAGTGATAAGCTAAAACAGATTGGAAAGGGAGGAGAAAAAAAGAGGAAAAAGTGAAATGGACAAACTTCTAGGCAACAAAGGAACAAAACATGGACTGCCATAATGGCGTTAGAGCCAAATGCAAAACTTTAAAAATAACTCCGCCTCCCAGCTTTTTTTTTTTTTTTTTACAGAAAATTGCTGCAGCATGCAAAACTAGAAGGAAATAAACATTTTTAATCCCAGGTCCCTAGCTGTAGATCAGAGGCCTTGGGATCTTCCAGGGTTAAAATGGCCCTCTTTTCACGGAGGGGTGGACTGAAGGATGGTGAGACTTTCCAAAATCTTTCAACTACTAGTCCTAAGAGAAAGTAGAGCCCCAACTATTCTCTCTTGTGGACCGAAAAGAAAAGAATTGCAGGAACAAAATGGCTTTGCTGCTTATTTTGGAAGATGCCTTTATATCATGCCTTCTATCTACTGCAAGGGTGAAAAAGAGGGAGAACTAAAGCAGAGCGCTTAAGTATCTACCCGCAAGGCTTTGAACACAGATTTAAAAAATAAATGCAAAAATCAGAAAACACTTCCAAAACAAGACCTTTAATTGGTTCGGGCCTTGTTAGATTGGCAAAACACTTTCTCTCTTCCTCCTCTCCCCCCCTCAACTTTCCCATTTGTGCAAAATATGCAGCTACCATGGAATCATTAATGACATATTTAATTTTTTTCAATCCGTCTTTGTTTTTCAATAGTCACTTTCTACTCCAGTTGTCCCATTCCAGTGCATTCTTGTTTACCTGCTAGATGCTGTTATGGCCTCCAGGAAGTAGAGAACTGCCTGTCAGAAAAAAAGCCACTCACTGTTGAATGGTTTCTCCATTTTCTTTCTTCTGTGGCATGCAGCAACAGGCTAATGCAGGATTTGGGAATCCACACAACTATTTTATTATAGACCAGTGTAAAAACACGCCAATACAATCGCAACTTGCTTATCTTTGCTAGCCAAGGCCAAAGAACAAGTTGTACATTCATAAAATAATAATATACTATAAAGGCAGCGGACCACAGTTTATATTATACGGGGGAGAAGACAGCTTTCAAGAGTCACAGACAACTAGCACAAGTAGCCCTCACTTAACTTTCCAAAATGTCTTTTCCAACAGGACTAAAGGGCCCAGCTTTCTGTAGGTTAGCCTATTTGAGGTCCCTTGGTTGAAAATGTTTTGCCCCATAATGCACTGTTTATGAACACATGAGTTTTAGTAGTATATAAGTTTTGGGGACTGTACATGGTAGAACATAAAAGTGCAACAGCTAATACATAAACATATCTATATGTTTGTTTTGTCTTGTTGATGCACTTTTTGCGTAGCTGTGTTTTGTTTCTGTATTTTTTCTCTCTCTCTTTTTTGGAGTTTGTGTGTTAATGTTTTGAATAAAATAAAAAATTGAACTAAAAAAAGGGGCAGTAGCTAAGATGCAAGACAGCATCTTTTGTTGGAATGCCTTGATTCCTGATCCTTAGCTTACATTCTGATAAAGTTTTGCCCAAGTTACAAGTAAGTATTTCTGAAATAGAAAAGAGGCAATAGCACTTAGACTTATATACTGCTTTACAGCTATCTCTAAGCAGTTTATAGAGTCAGCATATTGCCCCCAACAATCTGGGTCCTCATTTTACTGACTTCGGAAGGATGGAGGGTTGAGTCAACTTTAATCCTGTCTGGGATCAAACTCCAGGCTGTGGGCAGAGTTTGTCTGAAACTTTAACTACTGAGCCGCAAGGTCAAATGCTGCCTAAATTGACTCCTACCGTAGTGGATTAATTGTACTCATTCAACAAGGTAGATAGATTTGGGAGACTTCCCTAAGGTTTGTTTTAGCCGAAAACTGAGATGGCATAGTCTCAGAGGAATCCCCAAGGAGATGCAACTTAATTCTAACCGTATATATTTGACCTTATAAAATCTAATTGTTGCTGGAATGCTACTACGAGCATTAGAGCTTGCATACTTAATTAATAGCAATGTCCTACATGATTTTGTATTAAGCTCACACACATTTCATTGCACCAGCAGGTGGAAGATTGAAAATGGATGGTTTACTGCAGATAAACCACTAAAGAAGAAGAAAAATGTGGATTAAAAGATTACATCAAGGGAAGCTAAAAAAAAAATGTTCATGCTACTGAAAGTAGTAAAAGGGGGGGGAGAGAAAGACTATAAAATTAAATTGTCAGAAAATTATTTAGAAGATTGAAGAAGTTAACCATCACACAACCAAGATATATATATATAAAACCTGAAAATGAAGTGGACAAAATGTAGTGGATTCAGAACACCTGTTTTATCCCACAGTTACATAAAAAATTGCACTCATATTTAAAGGTAATTCAGCCCTATCCTGCCAAACATTTTAAATCATCTTGGACAGACTGTATTTCTTTACTTATTAAATTTCTACGCCATGACTCAGGACAGTTTACAGCATCATAATAAAACCATATATTTTCTTTACACTGAAAATCATACTATTTCTGAATTCACTCAAAGTCCAGCATTCTCAAATTTAAACAAACTGGGAAAACAGGTAGAGCGAGAGAGCGAGAGCGAGAGAGAGATAATGTAAGTTTTTCATATTTAAGAACCTACCAGATTGGTTGTTTGCTTGCAGACATTTTGTTACCAGACCAGATGTTTCCTAGCGTGGTAATGAAATATCTGCAAGCAGGCAGCCAAGCTCACATATTCTTCTATTGCTACATATCCCTTTCTATCACTGCTTTTCTGCAACTGGTATCTGAGGGCATGCAGCCTCCAAATTAGCCATAACACTGAGTCTTGATGGACCTGTCTTTCATGACTATATCCAATCTTTTTTTACAGCCAAGCATTCATAATTAGAATGACAGTTTGGTCTAGTGGTTAAGACATTGGGCTAGAACAGTGGTTCTCAACCTTTTTCAGGTTGAGACCCCACTTGCGCCGTCCATGCGCGCCACGACCCCGTGCACGCGACGGGCCGAACTGCGCATGCGTCGGCTGAAAAAAAATGAAAAAAATTGAAAAAAATGAAAACAAATTGAAAAAAATGAAAAAAAATGGCGGACGGCAGCGTTTGGCGACCCCTGTGAAATAGTCGTTCGACCCCAAATGGGGTCGCAACCCACAGGTTGAGAACCGCTGGGCTAGAAAGTAGGAAATCATGATCTATCTATCTATCTATCTATCTATCTATCTATCTATCTATCTATCTATCTATCATCTCTTTATCTCTCTTTCTGTCTCTATCAGGAGTTATCACCATATCTTCTGTTTACAAATTCCACAGATTAAATTACGTGCTGTGTGAAAAATGAGCTTTTAAAAAATCTATTCTAAATCTTCTTTCAATCAGTTTCATTGGATGGTCCTGATCCTACCATTAAAATAAAAAAAAATTAGTTGCCAAGACTTAGAAATACTGCAATTTTGAGTAGCATGCCAAAGCAAGCAGGGAAAAAAACTGTTATGATTTTATGAGTCTGTTAGGTGTCACAGCAAAATCCTAACAACGATATATTTGCCTTCTAAAAATAATCGAAAATTGTTTGTAACTGCTAAGCATTCATGTTCCAGCTTACAGGTTTATCTTTCCCTTTCCCTTCAGGTAAAAGTTTAGAGGGAGAGCTCAAGCCGTGGTTTTCTTAGCTAAAATGAACAGCAGCAGAGATTAAGAGAATCTTTCTTGTTCATATTCCCGGGAGAGATTCTGAATCCTAGGCTAATTGCAGACAGAATTCCATCAACGGAAAGTGGTAGAAACACCAAATGTTTGTTGGCGTAAACAGAGAGTCATGATGTAGCAATCATGACTGTGTAAATACACCCTTAGATTGAAAGGGTACACTCCACAACTAATACTTTTGCCTTAGAGCAGCGGTATGCAACCTTGACAACTTTAAGACTTGTGGACTTCAGCTCCCAGAATTCCTCAGCCAGCTATGCTGGGAGGTGAAGTCCACAAGGTTGCAGACCCCTGCCTTACAGCCAATTTAAAGGAAATTAAACATGCTGATAGGGAAACTATTTTAAACAAGGAGAAATCACCAACCAGATCTTCCGGGAGAACAGTATCTTGTATTGCCCAAAATGTCTATAGAAAGTTTTTCTTCCTCTTACATACATAGTCCAGACATAGGAAGTGGGGAGAATGTCCCTTTACAAGGAATTTATCCATTGCTCAAGGATTTTGTTGCTCTACTAAAAAATATGAACTCTTGCTTTCCATCAACCTGCTCAAGAGATTAGGATCATTATGCACCTGGATGCCTAATTTGTTTTGAGTAATAAAAAGATGGTGGCAATCCAAATAAAAAATTCTCCATGTGAACACCAATGCAGTATAAGGCAGGGGTCTTCAAACGTGGCCCTTTTATGACTTGTGGACCTCAATTCTCAGAATTCTGGGAGTTGAAGTCCACAAGTCATAAAAGGGCCATGTTTGAATACCCCTGGTGTAAAGTATTCCTTCATTAATTCACGCATGCATTCATTCAATATGTATAACCACCCATCTCAAACAAAGGATTCTTATTAAAATAGTACAGCACAAAACCTGACAATAAATAGAGATGTCTACCAGAGCCAAGTCAAACTCAAGAGATTGACTTGAAGCCGCTTCAACCAAAGGTAACAGCAAGTTCATGTTAATCATGTTCTAGGATAAATCAGGGCTGGACTTAGCAAGCATCAAATTTCAGTGTAATAGAAATTGAAGATACCAAAAGAATATGACTAAAGCTAAGAGTAAATAGTGACTCAAGAAAAGAGCACACGTATCTATGTGGGTGTGGGTATGTTTGTGTATGGCTATGAATGGGTGACACAAAGGGGACAAGGTAATAAAAAACAAAGGTTAATAATAATAATAATAATAATAATAATAATAATAATAATAATAATAAATGATAAATGATAAATGATAAAACTAAACTGCTCTGGGACTTCAGAATTCAAACAGACAAGTACCTGCAACATAACACCCCGGACTTAACAACTGTCGATAAGAAACGCAAAAAGGTCTGGATAGTGGACATGGCAGTGCCTGGAGACAGCAGAATAGACGAGAAAGAACTGGAGAAGATAACAAAATACAAAAAACTACAAATAGAAATAGAAAGACTGTGGCAAAAGTAAGCAAGGGTAGTACCAATAGTAATAGGCGCCTTGGGTGCAATCCCAAAACACTTGAACACTATTGGCATTGACAAATTCGCCATTAGTCAGTTGCAAAAGGCAGCCTTACTAGGAACTGCTTCCATCCTGCGACGATATCTGTAGTACCATCAAACATCCACATCTGCCAATCCCAGGTCCTTGGGAAGGACTCGATAGGTAGACAAAAATGCCAAATTCAGTCTGAACATCTGGCTGACTATGCGATGATCAATAATAAAAAAATTGGAAGGGACCTTGGGGGTCATCGAGTCCAACCCCCTGCTCAGGCAGGAAACCCTATACCATTTCAGACAAATGGCTGTCCAGTCTCTTCTTAAAAACTTCTAGTGTTGGAGCATTCACCGCTTCTGGAGGCAGGTTGTTCCCCTGATTTAATTGTTCTAATGTCAGGAAATTTCTCCTTAGTCCTCTCTTTGGTTAGTTTCCATCCATTGCCTTCAGGACAAGGAACTGTGCAAAACCAGATCCTTCAGAGGCCATGGTTTCTGGCTGCTGTTACTCCATGCTGGTCAAAGGGTTGGGTTGTCCCAAAGGTGCTTTTTCAAAAGGCAACTGGACTTGTTTTTCCCTGAAGATATTTCGCTTCTCATCCAAGAAGCTTCTTCAGAATGCCTTTTGAAAAAGTACCTTTAGGACAACCATGATCTGGATGACTGAGAATCGGCACAGACACAAGCTGCCAGGTCAGTCTATAATAAAGCCTTCCTTGTTTGTGAATTAATTGAACATTACGGGTCCATCATATTAAGGGAAAAGAGATAGCATACTAGCGTGTGTTGCAATTGGTTCTTCGTGCAATGTACTATATCAGCGGTTCTCAACCTATGGGTCGCGACCCCATTTGGGGTCGAACGACCGTTTCGCGGGGGTCGCCAGACACCGCGGTCCGCCATTTTGTTTTGTTTTTGTTTTTTTTGTTTCTTTCATCGCGCGCACGCTGAGCATGCGCGGATCGGCCCGTCGTGGTCTGCCATTTGGGTTTTTTTTTCGTTGCGCGCGCGCCGCGCATGCGCGGATTGGCCCGTCGCAGTCCGCCATTTTGTTTTGTTTTTTCTGTCACGCGCATGCTGTGCATGTGCGGATCAGGCCGGCGCGCATGTGCGCACCGGGGTCACGCCAGGATCGCGCCGCGCATGGGTGGGGCAAGTGGGGTCTCAACCTGAAAAAGGTTGAGAACCACTGCACTATATGGAGCAAATACTATTAGGAAAAAAATGGGCAGCTGGTGGCTTGAGCAATGGATCCAGACCTCAGCTAAACAGTTGCACTTTGTACATCTTCTACTCAAGGAGATTAAGTCTCCTTGAATACAAGGATGCTTATTTCATTTCTGCCACTGGTTCTGCAAAAACAGTTTTCACAATTCTTGCAGGAACTGTGTATCTTGTTTTGACACCATTTGATGAATCCTGTCGCAATGTTAACCACTAATTAAAAGATAATATTCACACTGTAAATTTTGGAATCCATCTTCGAGGCGGATTCCCATGAAAAGAAATGGAAATGGACAGTATCTGATGATGTCTTAGAAGAGGGAATAAAATATCAGATCTCCTTGAGACTACTAAACCAATGGCTGTGTGTTGTTTTCCCTGTAAATGAGCCAGAAAGTCATCAAGTGATAAAAAGATAAACCTGGATTTTGAACACAGAGGACAAACAGGGTTTCTTCAGATGTTCAGTATTATCACTCCCAAACCTGCAGACATTAATGAGAGCTGTGATTTATGAGGGTAGTATGAAATCTCTAGGATTATGGCCACCGCAGTGTAAGTCTCATGCGGCTGACATTGTTTTCAGTTGTTTTTGAGAGATTTTTACTGTTACTATATAATAATAATAATAATAATAATAATAATAATAATAATAATAACAACAACAACAACAACAAAGAAGTCGGAAGGGACCTTGGAGGTCATCTAGACCAACCCCCTACTCAGGCAGGAAACCTTATACCATTGCAGACAAATGGCTGTCCAGTCTCTTCTTAAAAACTTCCAGTGTTGGAGCATTCACTGCTTCTGGAGGCAGGTAGTTCCACGGGTTAATTGTTCTAACTGTCAGGAAGTTTCTCCTTAGTTCCAGGTTGCTTCTCTCCCTGATGAGTTTCCACCCGTTGCTTCTTATCCTGCCTTCGGGTGCCTTGGAGAATAGCTTGACTCCCTCTTCTTTGTGGCAGCCCCTGAGATATTGGAACACTGCTATTTAAAACATTTATATCCCTATTTTCAATGAAATATCCAATGTCGGGCCCAAAGCCAAGAATGATGCATGGTGATTCTTCTAAGTGAGTTCTTTATTGTTTCACACTTAAAGAAAAAAAAAATCTTGCAGGCTGGGGAGTCTATTATCTGCACCTATGATACACTCTGGGAACTATTAGGGAGAGGCTTTCTTCGCCCTCTTTCTCTCACACACAACATATGGTCTGAGTAGCCTTTTGCTCCTCTGGAATGCATCCCCTCCTTCCTGGGAATCCACCTCCTTACCACATTCCATCACAACCCAAGGAGCACATAGCAACATCTTGGACCTGAGCTTTGATCCCGATAATCACAGAAGAGCAAATTGTTTGGCTACAACTAAGAACTCAAACTACCTACAAATTCATGCATGATCCTGGAACTGCCTCCCTTCGGCCCAACTACTGAGATTGGCTTTGGTACATGAGGTGTCCCCAAAGCATACCAGAAGCCTGAGTGGATTCACATGAGGTTTTGCACACCCAACTGACTGCAAAGTCCATGGCGTGTATTTGAATGACAGAAACGTTGGTGGGACAGAAGGACTGTACGTCGGCTCTGTGGACAAAGGGCACCCAGCAGAATCCAAAGGATAACTTCAAGAGGGCAGATACTAGAAATAAGCAGTACAGAGTGTGCTTGACCCACAGCTATTGATTTAGTGACGGTTCGAAGTTACAACATCACTGATAAAAAGTGACCATAAGTGGTAAGTCACTTTACCACTTATGACCTTCACAGCATCCCTTCGGCCACATGATCAAAATTTAGTCCCTTGGCAACCGGTATGTGTTTATGATGGTTGCAACATCTCGAGATTGCCATTTGCACACGTTCCAGCTGGCTTCCGACAAGCAAAGTCAACAGGGGAAGCTGGATTCACTTAATGACTAGCTGAGTCACTCAACAGCTACCATGATTTGCTTACAATCAGCTGTCACTCACTTATCAATCTTTTTGTTTAGCAACGGAAATTCAAGGGATTTTCATATTTATGTTTTTTATTTACTATAGCAAAGTCCTAACTGATGTGTGTTTTATGTATCATACTCAATAGTAATGCACTAAAGATGTAAAATAGCATTTTTATGTTACCTACATTCCATTCATCTATGTATAATGGTTTAATCCATCAATAAAATATCCTTTAGCCTTCAAATAAACGTAAGGTATAAATAAACCTTGAAAAAAGGCAGCAAATTTGTCTTGAATTTAGATTTCACTTTGATTCTGAAGCTTTATAACATACCATTACGTCACATTCCTATATATTACAGGACTTCAAAGAGAGTGGGGCAAATGGCAGCAGTATCTAAAACTTTTAGTGGAAAAGTATCTTTATATTTGCTTTAATCCAAGTGAGCTATAAAGACAAAATTAAGTATTTTGGATTTGACTTGCCATAGCAACAGCACTTAGACGTATATACTGCTCTATTGTGCTTTATAGCCCTTTCTAAATGGTTTTACAGAGTCAGCATATTGCCCCCAACAATCTGGGTTCTCATTTTACTAAATCAGAAGGATGGAAGGCTGAGTCAACCTTGAGCCAGGCAGGATCAAACTGCTGGCAGTGGGCAGAATCAGCCTGCAATATTGCATTCTAACAAGGAAGGAAGGAAGGAAGGAAGGAAGGAAGGAAGGAAGGAAGGAAGGAAGGAAGGAAGGAAGGAAGGAAGGAAGGAAGGAAGGAAGGAAGGAAGGAAGGAAGGAAGGAAGGAAGGAAAGCAATAGCACTCTATACTGCTTCACAGTGTTTTACAGAGTCAGCATACTGCCCCCAACAATCTGGGTCCTCATTTTACCATCCTCAGAAGGATGGATTGAGTATCGAACTGCCGAACTGTTGCATGGCTCAAGCTACTACGGTAGCAGTAATTTAAACAGAAAAAACTTCTCTGTCATCCTCTTTAACAGAAGTTAGCCTTGACTTCCGGTTCCGGTTCGCGGTGCCTCTAGCCGCACGGACAGGCTTCTCTCCTCGTCCGGCTAGTTTCCCTCCGTCAGTAGACCCCGACGGGGGTCGAAAGTGGCGCCTGGAGGGCACGACCACCCTCGACGAGGCTACGCTCGGCTGCAGAGGAGCGGCGGCTCCTCTAGCTGTCCGAGCTGACTCCGAGGGCCGACGGAGCAGAAGACCGGCCAAAAATGGCCGTTCACCTAGCCGCACCAACCGCAAGTCACAAGATCATCTAAGCATAAGAAACCACCATGGTGAATCCGGGTGAGACTTTTCCCTCCCTCGCTATCCAGATTTTTCCTGTAAGAGTTTTTATTTTCCTTTATTAAGAAAGCGGCGGCTGCCTATATATGGAAAGAAGAGCCAAAAAGATTATTAATTTTTGTGTACTATTTTACTATTTGATTGCTGTGGGGTGAATTTCAGGAGAAAAAAAAGAGAAAAAGAGACATTGTTACTTTCCTTTTTTAATTTGATAATACAGAAGATAGCTTGAAAGAGAAAGAGAACACTTTTTGTGTTTTTTTTTTTTAACTTTCTCTAACTTGATTAACTTGGGGGGGGGAAAGAAAGAAAGAAGAAAGACTCTATAATCCACCGAGGACATCTGGTGGTGAAAAAGCAAAATTTCAATTGTATTTCTCTCTTATTTGAAAAAATAACTGGACAGCTGGGTGGTGAAGCTGGCTATTATACTTTTTGGAGGCGGAGATTTGTGGATTTTCCTTAAATAGTGTTGTGAGTGTCCCTAGACCAGCTTGGGAAGTGTCAGAATATGAGGATCAGCAGCCAGGCCCCTCTGGGTGTTTTCCCCTCCCGGCAGCCGAGGAAGAGCAGCCAGGCCCCTCTGGGTATTTTCCCCTCCCGGCAGCTGAGCCAGACAGGGAGGAGATTTACAGGCAGTCTGGATCAGATTCACAAAGTGAGGAGTCAGATTTGGATCAAGAAGATAAATGGCTTGATCCGAGATTCCGAAGGTTTGATAAGCGACGGTGTCAGTTAAGTGGAAAAAGGAAGTAATGAGGGGAAGTGACGTATCGGACACTATATTAGAAGGGGACAGAGAGACTACGCCTTTGTCACGAGCAACGTTACTATCAAGGAGTAGCTTGATGCCTTGCCCAGTTCGTTTGAACTTAGTTCTCTGATGTTTTTGGACTCTACGGAAGATTAATGAGCTCTTGGACAACTTTACAGATAAAGAGTGAGTTAATTGGAAGGGAGGGAGAGCATGTTAACGCGGAATGTAAATAAATCAGAATTGGCCGTTCCCCGGCCAACAAAATGCCAGCAGCTTGCTTTGCAATGAATCTCTTGAAATGTGTTAAATAAACCTCTTAAAGACATATTTATGTGGATTTTAATGAGCTGAGAGAGGCCAGACAGAACAAATAGTCTCTAATAAAGAAATAGGCAAAGCTACCACTAAAATGGCTGAAAGTTATTCTCATCTTGACTATGACTCAATACTGGAAAAAATATTAGAAATCAGAGAGGAGTTTAGAGCTTATTGGAAATCTCATTTTGATCCTTTAATAACAAATCAAGTTATGGAACAAGGAACAACAGAAGATGAACAGAATACTTCCCAGACCTATCTAAAATTTAAAGAGACAGAGACAGTATTTTTACAACCTAATCATGAATCTGCATCAAGAGGAAATGTGGAAACTATGGAATCAATCATTGCTACACCTTATTTACAATTGTCTGAACAGACTTATTCACAATTTAAAGAGACAGAGACATTATCCCTACAACCCAATGATGAATCTGCATTAAGAGAGAATGTGGAAACTATTGAATCAACTAATGCTATGCGTTATTTACAACTGATGGACAATTTTGATAATCAAAAAATAGCTGTAACTGACCTAATTCAATTACCAAAAATAACAAAGATTGACACCCTGACACAACTTTTTGGAAATTACTATAAAGAGGAAAAGGGAAAAATTTTTTGCCAGTTTGAATTTGTTAAGAAGCATCGTAATCAAATCTTGAGGTTTGAGAATTGAAAAGCCTTATTATGGGAACCAAATTGGCATAGAAAAAAAACTAGTAAGGTTCAAGTGTGATACAAAATGTTACTTGATGGGTTAAAAAGGCTTAGAAATTATTTCTGATTTAACGTTGTATGAAGGATGTAAACTTATTGTTACTAAGGTTGATAATTAATAGAGGGAGTCAATCTGGTTAGAGGACAAAAAGACTATATAGAAGTAGACTGATGAAATGATTGAATATATCTAGTATTTAATTAGGAATGAAAGACGAGAATTGCCTGATAATATAATTAATAAATATTTGAAAATATAAACTCTATTAAGGTCTTAAAAAGTTTTTGTTGGATTTATGTTACTATTTTAAATATGATAACTATGTTGTAAAAGAGAGAGAGAAAGAGGTATTGGTGATAAGGGGGGAAGAAAGAAAAATAAAAATAAAAATTTTTGTCTCAATAAACGATTGTATATCAAGGTTACCTGAAATCACTATTATATCTTTATTAAATGTACTTGGAATGATAATTGTAAGGAGTATAGCTTAAAAACAGGATATAGATTATAATTACATGTGCTTGATGACTTGTAATTGCATAAATTTAAATAAGCAATATTATATTTAATTTGAACTTCATTTATATGATTTTGTTGCTGAATGAGTCCCAATCATTATGTTGTGTTTTAACCTTTGGAAAATTTGGAAAGAGGAGTTGCTCGGACATTACTCCTGGTCTACATCTGAAGAGGGATGAGAGGGAAGAAAGAGTGAAAGAGGGGAGAAGGAAGTAGAAAGGTTGGAGGAGAAGAGGAGAAGTGGAGAGAAAGGGAAGGAGAGGGGTGGAGGAAGAGGGAAGTAGGAAGAGAAGAAAGGTAGAAAGAAGGTAGAGAAGAAAGAGGGTAGATGTGGTGAAGGGGGAAATGGGCGAGCAACCCCAAAAGTTATGTGTAGGTATTTATCTCATTTTATTTATTGACTACATGAATTCTAAAGAATGTATGCTAACTTCTTATAAATATTATGGTATATGTATCGGGGAGAGTTTTGGAATGAAACTGATAAAGTCTTAAAATAGGTTTAACAGAAATTCATGACAGAAATGGAATATATTAAATTTATATGTTTTTTGTTTTGTTTTTTTTTTCTTTTCTCTTTTTTTCTTTCTGTTTTGTGTGGGAGAGGGAAATAGAAAGATGATAAGTGAATGTATTAAGTTGAGTTGTTTATGTATGTTTTTATTCTGGAATTTTTGTTCACCCAATCACCACGGTGTGTTTTAAGCATTTATTGTTAAAATCATAAAATCATAAAATCAATCAAATATATTATCAAAAAAGAAAGAAGTGAGCCTTACAGCCTTGCCGCCATAGCTACTATCTAAACGATGATCCACCCTTCATACCTATATTTCAAGTTGTAGCCCTCCCAGGATCACAGATTCTAAAAGCATACATCAAGCCTTCTTCTTTAATCTCAAAATTGTAATACTCCGGGGTAGATCTCGAAAAGCAAAGTGAATAAGCAATGGAGGCAGCCAGTTTTTCTAGAAATGCAGAAAAAAAATTACTGCACCCAACTGCCAGAGGCACTCAATATTGTACTTCTAGCCACTCACAAATTAGCAATAATTAACTAGTGCTTTGCTAAGAGCTGTTCCTTGCCACTGTGCATAAAGAGCGGCCTACTGCTTTAATATAATTCGTGTCGCAGCTTCTCAGTATTAATAATGGTAAGAACATTCAATAGCATCTCCATTTAGAGTAATTCCTGCACAATGGATTTCATATTGATACTGAATAACTTCTAAATTACCTCAATATTATTATGTGTCTCACACTGAGAATAAAACATTGAACGGTAATAGTTTGTCTGTTGATTGCTTCATGCTACACATCAACGGAAATGCACCGTTTTGACTCTCTTTCGATTAAGTAATGTATAATATTAGTCATGTTCTTGAAAAAAATGGTTGCTTTGATAATGAATAAAATACAGCTGCAAGCAGCTTTCATCCATGGTCTCCTTGTCATCTCTTTTCCAAAGGAATTGCTTTTAGACAGAAAGAGAGATTACAGGTAACCCTCGATTTATGATCACAACTGAGCCCAAAATTTCTGTTGCAAAGTGAGGCATTTGTTAAGTGGGTTTTGCCCCGTTTTACGACCTTGCTTGCCACAGTTATTAACCGAATCCCTGCAGTTAAGTTAGTAACACAGTTGTTCAAGTGGATCTGGCTTCTTTCCCGTTGACTTTGCTTGTCAGAAGGTTGCAAAAGAGGATCACTTGATCTCCAGGACACTGCGACCATCATAAATAGGAGGCAGTTGCTAAGCAGCTGAATGTTGATGACGTGACCAGGGGGATGCTGCGACAGTCGTAAGTGTGAAAAACAGTCATAAGTCACTTGCATTGGTTCTCCTCCAGAAGAACTTTCCATCAGAATTAAAAAATATATAAAAAAGATGATATGCTTTCAAATACCTCACCTGTCAATGCTGCTAACATCGGATGTTTTTGCATTGACAACGAAGGGAAATGTAGCCATCTTTTACCTTTTGCTTTTAGAGTTAGATGATGCTGGGAGGGGGGATGTGAATGAGAGTCCAGCTAGATATAACAACACTAAACCTAGTGTGAGAAACAAGGCTATTGTAACCAGAGCTGATAAGGATTTGGTGACTGGAGAACTGGAGAGGAAGCCTGTGATTTATGACTGTTAATTGAAGGAGGGAATTGTGCTTTGATACTATGTGATCAGGGGAGGGGAATTTAGTTTTTGGCTTCGATTATGCAGTGCTGATATTATGCTACTCAAAATAAAAATTCTTTAAGGTAAACAATGCCTTGAAGTTCTTTTGAAGAGTTTCATTGTCGGAATCATGACATTACCTTTCTCTGTCTTATAAATCAGGCAAAGCAATAATATTTTGTACGGCAAAGACTCAACACAATTTAGCTTGTATGAAGCACAGCATGTGAAACAAGGATAAGCAATTTGGTGACCCTTCTAAATGTTTTGGATTACAATTTCCATAACCCCCTGGCAATACCCAATGCTGGCTGGTATTGACTGAAGCTCAAAACATCTGTAAAATGCCAAGCTGCCTTCCTCCCCCTTCCCCCGGATGCAATAATAAATAAGTAAAATGGAGATATATTTTTTTTTAACTAGGGAAGGAAGTCACAAGAGAGCAAAAGCAAAAATTCCAATATTTCAAAAAGCTTACTTGGCAGGGGAGCTGAATGGAAAAATGAAGCTGCCATCGGCTCTGAATGAAGACAAAACTGATTTTGCACAGGGCAACTTAAGAACAAAATCTCCATTAAAGAATAATTATGCTACTGTACAGTATATCATTTTCTTGGGTGAGTCTTTTCTCATTTGGTAGTTTACAAAGTTCAATTTCCCATATGCTGAGACAGTTTAGATTCCAGACTGAAGGAAAAACACCATGAATGCCTCTTTGCCTTTAAGGGGCTACAACCTTCTCCAATTCTACTCTCACTTAGGAGACATCTGAATATTTCTCTTAAATCAGTGAATGGTGTCTGACAAGAAACCTATCAGAAAGAGACCCAGTTTGGTCTAGTGATTTAGGTACCAGGCTAGAAACCCAGAGACTGTGAGTTCCTGCCGTAAGTAATAAAATAATAATAATAATAATAATAATAATAATAATAATAATAATAATAATAATAATAATAATAATGATAATGATAATGATAATGATAATGATGATGATGATGATGATGATCAAGGTACCTCCTATACTATACCTGTACGTTTGGTTTTTCTTGCCTAAATGTAGAACCTTACTTTTTTCACCACTGAATTTCATTTAAAGTATGTAAGCTGGCTAGGTGACTTTGGGCCAATCACCAGGAGATGGTTAATTCTAGTCCTGCCTTGTGCACAAAAGCCAGTTGGTTGACTAGAAGACATCGCTGATACCTTAAAGATTTCTCTTAAGCATGTGCAAGGTGTCTGATAAGAAAACATCCTCACCACTGCAATCTTTTGGTGAAAAACTAAGTTGGCAAACAGTCAAATGAAGCCGCTCAATGAAAAGCAGACAAATTCCTGCTTATTGTAGAAATTTGGATTAAAGCAGGGGTTCTCAACCTTGGCAACTTTAAGACTTGTGGACTTCAACTCCCAGAATTCCTCAGCCAGCTTTGCTGGCTGAGGAATTCTGGGAGTTGAAGTCCACAAGTCTTAAAGTTGCCAAGGTTGAGAACCCCTGGATTAAAGCTTCCCAGACAGATTAGCCCATCGCCATTCCATAGTTTAGCTCTTCTTATTGTTAGGACATTTTTACAAACCTTCAATCATCGTTTACCTTCCTAAGTACTGATGGTTATACAACTTCAGAAATCAACTGAGGAGATGGGTTTCTAAAGGTTCCTCAATTCTCCAGCAGCAAAACCTCAGCTGCATCTTTACCCGGGATCACACAATCTTCCTCCACAGCTGCAGCACAATCTCAAACAAAGAGACATTTGAACCAAGGAATTTAGAAAAGGGCTACCTTTAAAACTTCCCAAAGTTGGATATCAATAATTGCTTCTAAAGTATTGTACAATTTCAGTGCCCCAATGGAAAAGCATCTGCCAATGATGGGTATAACACACCTCATTTGTTCTAGTGGAAAGGGTCTACTTCGGATCCTGTCGGTAAAAGAATTTCAGCTGGAGGGAGGTCCAGAAGGACAGCCTTTTCTACTGTGGCCCCCGTCCTCTGGCATATTCTCCCGTCAGAGGTGAGCTCTGCCCCCATACTCCTGTCCTTCCAGAAGAGTCTAAAACGTGGCTCTGTCCATTGGCCTGAGGCCCCAACAGGAGCCTGGTGCACTGTGAGAGGCTGATGGGATAGAAAGGATTCTCACACTCAGTCTGCCCATTAGTTTTTAATTTTTCTACTCGATTTTTCTAATTTTAATTATTATTTTTTAGCACTTTATTAGATGGTAAGCTGCCCAGAGCCGTTGTATCAGTGAGAAAGGCAGCGTAGAAATTTCATAAACAAACAGCATACTGGATGCTCTCTATAGCAAGGGGAGCACCAGGAAAAAAATTAATTCAAGCAGGGTCATACCTGATTTAGTCTTCATGAAAGCTTTTCTATCCTGAAGCAGGAAACAGAAGAATTTATTGAAGAACCGAAATGCTGTATCTTAGAAACAGGCTGATAATCAAACTCTGAATCCACAGCAGGTATCTAATCTGCCTGTAAGGCTATCATAGTTGACTCTCCCTATTTATCTGGAATAAAAAAGGCAGGGCAGGGAGTGGTAGATTCAAGCCTTGTCAGGTTCTGTTACTGTAACCTTACAATAAAAGTAGATTTATACTCATAGTCACAAAAGGGCTTTTCCAGGAGGCAACTGGAATTCCTTGTTGTTGTTTTTAAAAAAGGCATTTCATTTTTCATCCAAGAAACTTGTTAATAATAATAATAATGATGATGATGATGATGATGATGATGTTGGAAGGGACCTTGGAGGTCATCGAATCCAACCCCTTGCTCAGGCAGGAAACTCTATACCATTTCAGACAGATGGCTGTCCAGTCTCTTCTTAAAAACTTCCAGTGTTGGAGCATTCACAGCTTCTGGAGGCAGGTTGTTCCACTGGTTAATTGTTCTCACTGTCAGGAAGTTTCTCCTTAGTTCTAGGTTGCTTCTCTCTTTGATTAGTTTCCATCCATTGCTTCTTGTCCTGCCCTCAGGCGCTTTGGAGAATAGCTTGACTCCCTCTTCTTTGTGGCAGCCCCTGAGATATTGGAACACTGCTATCATGTCCCCCCTCGTCCTTCTTTTCGTTAATCTAGACATACCCAATTCCAGCAGCCTTTCCTTATATGCTTTAGCCTCCAGTCCCCTAATCATCTTTGTTGCTCTTCTCTGTACTCTTTCTAGAGTCTCAATATCTTCTTTACATCATGGTGACCAAAATTGGATGCAGTATTCCAAGTGTGGCCTTACCAAGGCATTGTAAAGTGGTATTAATACTTCACCTGATCTATCCCTCTGTTAATGCAGCCCAGCACTGTGTTGGCCTTTTTGGCAGCTGCAGCGCACTGTTGGCTCATATTTAAGTGATTGTCCACTAGGACTCTGAGGTCCCTCTCACAGTTACTACTATTGAGCAAGGTACCCCCTATACTATACCTGTACATTTGGTTTTTCTTGTCTAAATGTAGAACCTTACTTTTTTCACCATTGAAGTTCATTTAAAGTATGTAAGCTGGCTAGGTGACTTTGGGCCAATCACCAGGAGATGGTGAATTCTAGTCCTGCCTTGGGCACAAAAGCCAGTTGGTTGACTTTGGATCAATCACATGGAGATAGTAAATTCTAGTCTCAGTTTAGGCATGAAAGCCTGTTGGGTGACTTGGGATCAATCGTTAGGAGATTCTGAGTTCTAGGCATAAAAGCTAGCTGGGCCAGTCCCTCTTTCTCGGCCCAACCAACCTCATAAGGTTGTGGAGAAAATAGGAGGAAGACACATTAGGTCTGTGTACCTTGAGTTATTTATATAAATAATAAAGATGGGATTAAAACAACTAATAAAAAGTTAAATAATTAAAATCAGAATCGAACAAACTTCTGGGTATTTACTTATGGCTGTTCTTTGTTTACTTCTGATCAACTTTCTTAATCAGATGCCAAAGTTTAGGGCAACTACAATATCTGATTTGGCTAAAGATACAACTGATCTTGCAAAGGGCAACTTCAGAACAAAATCCCCATTAAGGAATAATTATGCCGCTGTATATTGTGTGTATCTTGATTCTCAAAGAATCATTTTCTTTCGTAATTCTTTCCTCGTTTGGTATTTTACAAAGCTCAATTTCCTACCTGCTGGGTCAGTCTAGATTCCAGACTGAAGGAAAAGCACCGCTAAGGACTTTTTCCCTTTCAGGGGCTACAGCCTTCCCCAACCCTACATTCACTAGGAAACATAGCTGATACCTTAAAGATTTATCTTAAGCATGTGCAAGGTGTCTGATAAGAAAACATCCACACCACTGCAATCTTTTGGTGAAAAACTAAGTTGACAAACAATCAAATGAAGCCGCTCAATGACAATCAGACAAATTCCTGCTTATTGTAGAAATTTGGATTAAAGCTTCCCAGACAGATTAGCCCATCGCCATTCTCATTCCATAGTTTTAGTGCATAATGTCAGCCGGATCCAAAAGATTTAACGACAACATTCAATGAGGGGAAAAAAAAAAACTAGACGAAGTAGTCCTTGGCTTTGATCACAGCTGAGCTTGAAAATTCTGTTGCTGAGAGATTTGTTAAGTGAGTTTTGTCCCATTTTACGACCTTTCGTGCCACAGCTGTTAAATGAATCACTGCAGTTGTTAAGTTAGTAATCCGGTTGTTAATGAATCTGGCTCCTCCATTGACTTTGCTTGTCAGGAGGTCACAAAAAGGGATCACATGACCCCGGGACACTGCATAACCGTCATTAAGTACGAGTCAGTTGCCAAGTGTCTGAATTTTGATCACGTGAATATTGGGATGTTGCAACGGCCGTAAGTATGAAAAACGGTCTTAAGTCCCTTTTGTCATGGTTCCGACAGATGAAACTCTTCAAAAGAACTTCGAGGCATTGCTTACCTTAAGGAATCTTTTATGAGAGTAGCATGTAGTCGGCACTACATAGTTGAAGCCAAAAACTGAATTCCTCTCCCCTTGGCACAAAGTAGCAAAGCACAATTCCCTCATCCAACTAACAGTCATAAATCACATTCCCCAATTAGCTCTCTCCACAGTTCTCCAGCCGGCCAGATGGTTATCAACTCTGGGCTCAGCAACCTTGAATTTCCACAACTTGAAATTGTTGTTATGACTAACTGAACTCTCATCCACATCCCCCCTCCCAGCATCAATCAGCTCTAAAAAAAACAAAAGAGAAAAATGAATGCATTTCCATCTGTTGTCAAAGCAATAACATCCGACTAGCAGCATTGACACCTTTTTTCAGTGCTCTTGTAACTTGGAATGGTCACTAAATGAACAGCTGTAAGTCAAGGACTACCTGTGTAAGTTCCTTCATACCCAACAGAACCTCAAGTCCACAGGTCTTAAAGCGGCCAACTTTGAAAAAAACATTGATTGGCATTCATCTCATCCCGTCCATGGCAAAATAACTTAATGTGCACTCCTTTCTTTTTGAGGATCTCAATTGTCTCCTCAGGTAAAATACTAACTCAAATATTAGGAAATGCTAACTCTCTGGGTTCTTCTGCTTTCGGAAAAAAAATAAAAATCAAGCAAGGAGAGGAGTTTTTCGGTGGCGACATCTACTTTTGAAACTCAGTTCTGAAGTCTTCCATTTTACAAACATTTCAGATTCCTGTTTTCCACTTAACCAATTTCTAGTGTTTTTTTTTAAAGATGAGGAGCTACAGGTACTCCTCCACTTATGACAATTCATTTAGTGACCGTTCAAAGTTACAGCAGCACTGAAAAAAGTGACTTATGGCCATTTTTCATACTTACGACCGTGGCAGCATCCCCACGATCACGTGATCAAAATTTGGATGCTTGGCAACTGATTCATATTTATGACGGTTGCAGTGTCTTGGGGTTGTGGGATCCCCTTTTTTGTGACTTTCTGACAAGCAGAGTCAATGGCAAAGCCAGATTCACTTAACAGCCAGCTCACTAACTTATTTTTTATTTTTTTTTAAATAACTTATTAACATTTAACAACATTGGCAAGAAAAATGGGGCAAAACTCATTTAACAAATGTCTCATTTCACAGAAAATTGTTAAATTACACTTAACATAAATTTGGGGCTCAATTGTGGTCGTAAGTCGAGGACTGACGATATTTGAGGAGACCTATCATTGTGTGTTGTGCAGAATAATTAAGGTATACGTCCTTGAAAACCTGTTCAGCCCATTAGGTCCTACAGCAAATGCCGGTGCATATAGGTGCTATATAAATGTACAATTGGTTCATGATTTCCACTTAAATAATTTTTTCTATGGAAAATAAAACAGTTAAGATTCATCTCCAAGTTTACAACTTACATTAAACATCAACTAATCAAAAGTTAAATAATGGGCCATGTAACCAGTTTTACTGATTAGGTAGAATGTCATGAAAGACCAACAAATTGCTGGACATGCTGGATGTTTTCTTAATCAGATGCCAAAGTTCAGGGCAGCTACAATATCTGATTTGGCTGAAGGTACAACTGATCTCTCAAAGGGCAACTTCAGAACATAATCCCCATTGAGGAATAATTATGCCGCTGTACTGTGTATATCTTGATTCACAAACAATCATTTTCTTTCGTCATTCTTTCCTCATTTGGTATTTTACTAAGCTCAATTTCCCACCTGCTGAAACAGTTTAGATTCCAGGCTGAAGGAAAAGCACCACTAAGGACTTTTGCCCTTTCAGGGGCTACAGCCTTCCCCAATCCTACGCTCATTAGGAGACATCGCTGATACCTTAAAGCAGGGGTGTCAAACTGCCGGCCCACGGTCCGGATGCGTCATCCAGAAGCCGCGCCCACCCCATTGCCAGCAATGGCAAAACTGTCCCGATACGTTGCGCGACGTCGCGAGTTTGACATGTCTGCCTTCAAGAGTTCTCTTAAGAATATAGTTGAGGTTTGATGTGAGGAATGAAAAATGCTTACCAAACCAGCCGTTTATAAAGATTAACACTTAGTGATGTATACCAGGTGCTATGAAGATTGGTACAAACTATGATTTCATGTTCAATGCTGTTTGTATGAATGTAGATAGACCATATATAAGAGCTGTATTTTCAGGTCTTATGAGGACAGCTTATTAATATGAGCCCAGATTTAATGTTGATTGCTTTAATATTGGAAAAGCGTACTGAATTTCTACCTCAGGATACTGAATTTCTACCTCAGGACCTTTTGTTAGGGACTATAAAAGATTGCATTACTACTGAGACGAATGTATGAGTTGTATTGCAGGATATATGATGATTGCTTTTTAATATGAACGGATGTATAATGTTGATGGATTTAATAAAATAATTTAATTTAAAAAAAAGAGTTCTCTTAAGCAAGAGAACAGGGTCTAATAAGGAAACATCTACGCCAGAGGTCCCCAACCTTTTGGGCACCAGTTCCGTGGAGAGAGGTTTTTCCACGGACTGGAGGGTGTGTGGTTTTGTGTGCTGCCTGCATCCCACGGATGGGGCTTTGTTTGTTTGTGTGGGCCGGTTGCTGGCATGCCATGGACTGGTACTGGTCCACGGACTGAGGGTTGGGGACCCCTGATCCACACCACTGCAACTTTTTGGTGAAAAGCTAAGTTGAGAACAAGGCAGCTGAACGAGGTAGCAGGGAATTAAATGTGGTAGGGATTAATTTCCTGCTCAGTTTAGGTATCCAGATTAAAGCTTCCCAGACAGGATGGCTGTCTAGCTTCTGCCTCGATACTTCTACTACAGGCAGCCCTGGATTTACAATCGTTCATTTAGTGACCGTTCAAAGTTACAACAGCAATGGAGAAAGGGAATTACCAACTTTTTTCACACTTACAACCACTACTGCATCCCTAGGGTCATGTGATCAAAATTTGGATGCTTGGCAAGTAGTTCACACTTATGATGTTGCAGTGCCCCAAAGTCATGTGATCCCCTTTTGCAAACCTCTGACCAGCAAAGTCAATGGGGAAGCCAGATTCACTTAGCAACCAAGTTATTAATTTATCAACTGTGGTGATTTGCTCAACCACTGTGGCAAGAAAGGTGGTAATATGGGGCAAAACTCACTTAACAAAGTCTCACTTAGCAACAGAAATATTGGGCTCAGTTGTGGTTGTTAAATGGAGGACTGTTTGTAAATGGGAGCCACCATCTGGTTCCACAGTTTAGTTCCTCTTATTTTTTAGGACGTTTATGCAATGTACTTATAAGCATATACTTTCAGGCTATGCAACTTCAGAAATCAAGAAAGGAAAATCAGAAATCAAGCTAGGAGATCAGTTTCTAAATCAATCAGAAGGGAAGGGACCTTGGAGATCTTCTAGTCCAGTGTTTCTCAACCTTGACAATTTTAAGGCATGTGGACTTCAACTCCCAGAATTCCACAGCCAGCATTGCTGGCTGTGGAATTCTGGGAGTTGAAGTCCACATGCCTTAAAATTGTCAACGTTGAGAAACACTGTTCTAGTCCAACCTCCTGCTCAAGTAGGAGACCCTATAGCAGCGGTTCTCAACCTATGGGTCGCGACCCCACTGCCCTATAGCATTTCAGACAAGTGAGTGTCCAGTCTCTTCTTAAAGCCCTCCAGTGATGAAGCACCTACAACTTCCAGTGGCAAGCCATTCCACTGGTTAATTGTCCTCCCTCTTAGGAAGTTTCTCCTGAGTTCCAGATGGTTCTTCAACTCTCCAGCAGAAGAACATCAGGGACATTTTTGCCCAGCCTCATAAAGCCATCCTTCAGAACTGCAGCACAATTCCAGAGGAAGATTGAACAAAAGAATTTGAACCAAAGAATTCCAGACAGGAGCTGGAAATTGAGATGAGTGTATAACTACAGTCTGAGAAGTGAAAATATTTAGCAGAAAATTAAATGATCATGCCTTATTGAACATGCACAGCTTTTTTCTTTACTAGAGGATCTTTTATGAGATTGATAATCTGACGAAATTTCAACATCAAGTGGCTGACCTCTGTGCATCTTGTACATAGGAATCTGACTGTGATCTTAGTTGTGTAGGTGATTCCCTTGTAATGTTATTCAGAGGTTTGTATAATTAGCCTTCTGGGTGGATTTATTTATATTTGGAGAGAAGTTTTGCATTGTTAGTTCCTCAGAACTTTCAGGAATACACAAATAAGCTAAGTACATAACATGCTTGTATTTACCTCCCCGTTCCAATGGTTTAGAAAACTATTTCACATTTGCTGTCTTTAATAAGTGCACCACACTGGAAAAGCAAACACAGATGACTGTGCAAATGTAGCTATGAGAAAGTGAAAAGCTATTTAACAGAAAATTAAGTGGTCATGCCTTGCTGAACACATACAACCTTCTTTACTGGAGGAGTAAGTAGCAAGGTTTTTTCCTCCAGAATGGGTAATCTTTCTGAGAAAAATTCAATATCAAGTAGTTAAGTCGGGGAAGAGTTCCACTTTCTGATAATAAACACATTAATGGGAATTATGTCAGATTGATATCAAGATAACATTCATACCAGCATATCAGAGGGAAGTTAAATGTTTATAAGTTTTTCTCTTAGTTACAACTTATTGTTCAATTCCGTTGCCCGGTGCAATGCATACAATATATCCCCAAATAATAATCTTAAGCAAGTCTAAGTGAGCTAATAAAGGAGCATCAATAATTTACAATATTATATATTCTTTATATGGCATGAATAAACAATACAGTAATATTTTCCCTCTTTGATTAATTATTTTTCTCATCTTTATAATAAACTCTGTATAGAAACTAATTTTGGCAGTTAAATAACAGGACATTGCTATGCTTAAAACGTGCAGGCATCTTATACTTGTTTGTCTGAGGTATAATAACTAAGAAACACCCCAGGGTCATATGAAAATAATGTGAAGAATTATAGATTTTTTATTTTTTTTTTGATGGCAGACCATATGCTGAATGCAGAAGATCCCAGAATCAACCACTACTATTTTCAATTTAAAAAAATAAGCATCAGGAAATAGACATAGGAAAAGATCTTTCTGGAAAATTCTTGCCAATCAACCCTCAATAGCTCTGACAGCCCACCATTGAGGAGGTATGACTTTTAAGTCCACAATGTTCCTCAATTATGAATTGTTCAGCCACATTTTCTTGAACAAATCATAACCGGATGGGTGCACACAAAATACACAGATGTAGCTTATAGCCTCAATGACTGATTCATGTACGCTAAGCAAAGCTTATTAAGACCCAGCATTGCTGAGAAAGAAGACATACAAAAGGTTAAAAATAAATGGAAGTCTTCTAAATAAGTTTTCATTAACATATTAAAGGTATCCAATGGAAGGGAATATTTGTAACTCAGAGATAAAATCTGGGGTGCTTGGTGCTTTCTGAGTGTGGTTGTCTTTTTGCAGATGTTTCATTACCCAACTAAGTAATATCTTCAGCGCTGACACACAATCTAGTTAGGTAATGAAACATCTGCAAGAAAACAACTCAGAGAATACCAAGGACTCCATGCATTAAAGGATTCCTCACCTCTCCTCTCCTCTCTTCTCCTCCCTCCACACTCTCTCCTCTCCTCTCCTCTCCTCTCCTCTCCTCTCCTCTCCTCTCCTCTCCTCTCCTCTCCTCTCCTCTCTTCTCTTCTCTTCTCTTCTCTTCTCTTCTCTTCTCTTCTCTTCTCTTCTCTTCTCTTCTCTTCTCCTCTCCTGATGATATGTTTGACCCAGTTTTGGCATTCAACCGGTTCGCACCACTTCGATAGAACCGGTAGCTAATTTTTTGTTGCCCAGGCCCAGAATAGACTTCTGGAAGCAGCATCCACACAGAGAACCAGTTGTTCACATATTTGAATCCCACCACTGGTTTGACCCCCTCCTTCGGGCTCAGCCTGGTCATCTCCTATAGGATCTGGCTGACCTCAAGGACTTTGAGCTTGACCTTGGTCCTCAAATATTTAATCATTTACAGCAATGCTTCAAAGTATACATTATTGAAGATGGCAATGTCCTACTGGTGATATGATTTTTTTACTCAAGATAATCTACCACAGTTCTGCTCTCTCCATGGCTGCCCACAATTCCCAAAAATATCCCACTGGAAGATGGGGTGTGTTTCCTTTATTTAAAGGAAAAAATATATTTGTAGAATTATATTTAATTAATAAAACAAGCAAATATAAATAAATTTGTTGTTACAGAAAGGGGAAAAAGTTTTCTGTCAGTGAAGTGAAAGTTAAAACCTTGTGGTCTTCAAAATTCATCATACCGGCACACCCAACCTTAAACTTCCAAAATTGTTAACAGTAGCTGTAACAGCCAAGAAATTCTGGAAATTGAAGTTCACACACATCTGGAGGAAGTCTGTATCAGAGAAGGACACACTGTATAGAATTCAGTTCCAGAATATTGTAATTGTCTAATAATATAGAAACGCCCCTTTAATACTTTAAAATAGGGTGCAAACTCCTGTTATTTAAATACTGTTGATACAGCTAAACCAGAAAGAATGGTTAATGGAGATTCCTAGGAGAACATAAAAGTATGTTAGTACTTTTTCTAAAATAAAAAAACAATAGTACATTTATTTTATTTATTTATTTTATTCGGGCTTGTATGCCGCTCCTCTCCGGAGACTCGGAGCATTAAAAAGCAAGAGCAAAGAGCAGCAAACATAAAATGCCAATCAACCTAAATTCACAGCATGAGAATGAAACAACATTTCAGCCCGTGGAAAAACAACAGAATACTTTTCATTAGCTCTAAAGGGAAAGCCGCAGGTGGCTGCAGATGCCACTCTCTCCAGTTGCCACTTTGGTTCAATTCAATGTATTTATTTTGCTATAAGATCACATTATGTCAAAAGTAGAAGTCTGTTGTGAAAAGAAGAAAAAGGACACGGAAACAGACACAACACACACACACACACACACACAGCATTCACTACTTCTGGAACCAGTGGAACAACCTGCCTCCAGAAGCGGTGAATGCTCCAACACTGGAGGTTTTTAAGAAGAGACTGGACAGCCATTTGTCCGAAATGGTATAGGGTTTCCTGCCTGAGCAGGGGGTTGGACTAAATGACCTCCAAGGTCCCTTCCAACTTTATTATTATTATTATTATTATTATTATTATTATTATTATTATTATTATTATTATTATTATTATTATTATTATATTGAAAGATAGACAGGCAGGCAGGTAGATGGACAGATGGGATAGAATAGAATAGAATAGAATAGAATAGAATAGAATAGAATAGAATAGAATAGAATAGAATAGAATAGAATAGAATAGAATAGAATAGAATAGAATAGAATAGAATAGAATAGAATAGAATAGAATAGAATAGAATAGAATAGAATAGAATAGAATAGAATAGAATAGAATAGAATGTAGGATAGGATAGGATAGGATAGGATAGGATAGGATAGGATAGGATAGGATAGGATAGGATAGGATAGGATAGGATAGGATAGGATAGGATAGGATAGGATATCATCTGTCTATCTACAGTATAGATAGATGATGGATAAATGATGGATGGATGGATATACAGACAGACAAAACAGACAAAGATAGAACAGACAGACAGACATTGGAAGGGCATTAATACTTTAGATGAGTTTATTGCCAACCATTTTTTTAAACTTTTTGATTTACTGCAAGGGGAATTTTGGCTTGAAAATGGTGATATATTAAAATAAAACATCATTTGATATTTCTTTTTGTTGCATCTGGCTCCAAATATACAGTATTGACTTAATTTACAGTATTAGAGCATAGTTCAGTTGGTTCTAATCTTAGTATTTTTAATAAACAATTAAAAAAGATCACTAAGACAGCTATATGGGCAAGAATTCTAGAATAAAGAGTGGTGATATTCATAGCTATAAATCAATAGACAATTAATGGTAGGCATGTTTTTATGATCTTACATTAAGAATAAGATTTGTGGTCAAGGTAAATGATACATTTTAAACTTGAATAATCGATAATAATAATAATCTATGTCACATAATATATATTTGTAATCTTTTTTCCCCTTTCTGCATTTATCTTTCCGTTGTTTTTTTTCCCTCCATCCCTCCCCCCCCCATTTCTCATTTGTGTACGTATACACAAATACACACATATCTAGACAATTCTTCGTGTTTACACCCAAATATCAGTCACAATCACTGGATGGCAGCAAAAACTTTCAGTTTTCAATGCCTCTTTTTGCATGTCCTAAGTACAGCTATATATTTTTTTTAAGGTCTTGTCATAATATTGTGGCAGTCTGATAAAGGTCTTTGTGACACTGTGACTCTGGAATTGCCAAATGTTTAGAAAAAAGGAGGCAGAAAATGAAAAGCAAGTAAAGAAATCTAGACTCCTTGAGAAAAGAAGGAAGGCTATCTCAGCACTTCTAATGAACAAAACACTATTCTGCAATCTTATTTCAAAGCATACGTTGCAAACAAGGATTTTCTGATGTCCATTGGTAAGTTTGTATTTTGCGTATATATTATTTTTTCCTGCCACTCAGTCTAGATTCCCTTGCTAAGGACTGGACAGTTGGCCAGTTTGAGTTTCATCTATAAATACAAGTTCCTAAGGTATCTCTGAGTGACCCCAAGCCACAGAGAGATGCTGAGTTTTCTCAGAAGCACTTTGCCTAGATAGAGGAGGAGATGGAACAAGGTAGAACCCAATAGCGGGAAGGAAATGCAAAATAAAATAGGATTGGTCCTATAGCAGCTTCATCCATATGTTAAACTGTACTGACCTCCTCTCTTGAACACAACACAACCTCCTGATAAGGTAGACAGCATCTTACCTCCAGAGTACTGTGTTTTTCTTCTGTCTCTTCCATGTTTTCAAATGATCCCCTCGGATTTTAAATTATATCAGCAGAATGTCAAGGTGGCAGCTCCTGTTTGATTAATTAGGTCTTTTTAATTATTATTTTTTTTTAAAAAAGAAACACACCCCTCAAAGACTTTCCCACCATAAAATTGATGCTGTAGACCTGGAAAACCGGAATGAGATTCACATAGAAAGGAAAGCTAGCATTCCAGAGAATTCTGGTTTACAGGACTTGGAATAAGCCTCTATAAAGAAACACTAGGGCATGCTTACTCCAGCTTGTTTCCTTTCACCTTTAATAAATTAATGTGAGTCTTTGCCGGCAGGCCTGGGGCAGTTGACACCTTGCCCCAGCCAGGGTATGTTTGTTGTAAGTTTGTTTCGGATGATTGGTTTTAATCTAGGGGTTTTATAATGTATTTGATTTCTATATGCTACTGATTATGTTGTAAGCCGCCCTGAGTTTTCGGAATAGGGCGGCATAGAAATCGAAATAAATAAATAAATAAATAAATAAATAAATAAATAAATAAATAAATAATATCTTTTCAATCAAATTAGGTATCTGTCTTGTTGCTCCTAAAAAAATGTAAACCCAAAAAAATAAAAGTCTGATTGTTGGCTTATGCCTATAAGGATGCAACATCCTTGATACTTGCATGGGAAAACCCAAGCAGGAACTACCATTGAAAGGAACAGCCAAGAACATCCATTAATGGGAGAGGCCAAATGGGAACCAGTGAGTGAAATACATTAGCTGATTCCTATAAAGTCAGAACTGCTTTTGCCTTACAATTCTTTATCACCATGACCCACATTAAATCATTATTATGGCATAAAATTCAACACCATTTTTCATTTCGGGGGGGGGGAGATGTTCTTGTCTTGGTTTTTAACAGCATTTTTTTTCTCTTAAGAATTGAGACTAGAAGAATCCATACTGGGGCCGGATTGGGAAGTATGGTAAGATCAAGGTTCAAATTTTCCTACTCTCCAAAATGAAGGTGCCAGTCTGGGCAGAGGTGGGATTCAGCCAGTTCGCACCAGTTCGGCAGAACCGGTAGCTAATTTTTTATTGCCCAGGCCCAGAATGGACTTCCGGAAGCGGCATTCACAGAGAACCAGTTGTTCACATATTTGAATCCCACCACTGAGTCTGGGGCTCCATCTTTCATTAGCTATTTATAGAAATCTAGAGCTGGAAAGGATCTTGGAGGTCCTCTCCAAGGTGATGCCCAAGGTAGGAGATCTTATACCATGTAGATCTTATACCATGTAGATCTTACACTTACATTTACAAATATCTTAGAACTGTCTATATTAAAACTGGAACTCAGTATTACAACCAACCAGGTTAATTAAGTCTTTTTTTTTATTTTTATGGAAAGTATCTGAATTCTGGATCTAATTCTGCAGCAAAGAGAATTAATTTGACAGCTCATTATGTAAAGTTTGTCATTTTATTCTGGAGCAATCCCAAAAAAGGATGCAGTTTCAAACTAATAATAATAATAATAATAATAATAATAATAATAATAATAATAATAATAATAATAATAATAATAAATGAAACTAGCCTGCTGCCCAACTCTCCATAAACTCCTAGCAACTCGTAGACACCTGTCCCCGAAAAAAAACAAAACTGACAATGAAATGAATAAAAAATAAAACAAAACCTATCAGCCAGCAGCAACTTCAAAAAATCTTGCCTTTCAGTTCAATTTTATGGAAACTTCTACCAATCTCAGTATCTGGAGAAACAACAACCGGAGAGCCACAAGCCAGGAAAAAAAGCTGATGGGAACATTTGATACTTAAAGTTAAATCAATCGTTCCACTGAGAACAGCTTTAATACTGCAGTAAAGCTGCTCTATTTCATATCGGCTCATATTGCAGCCATAAGTTCCACCTTTTATACCTGGTTGTCTCCCTTTAGTAACTTACAACATTCAAGTTATTGTTTCTCTCAGCAGATGACTTTCCTTTCTGAACTCTCATGACCGTTGGCCAATATAACTGTACCTTCTATAACAATATGGCAATTTTAAGACTTGTGGAGGTCAACTCCCAAGGAATTTTGGGAGTTGAAGTCCACAAGTCTTAAAGTTGCCAAGGTTGGAGACCTCTGTTCTATAAGGTCATTAAATCACAGGGCTAAAAGGGACTTTGAAGGTCTTCTAGCCCAACCCACTGCCCAGTGCAGGAGTCCTTACTGTAGATTCATGAGCCTTACGAAGCAAATGTCTACAATGGTGCTATTGATCCCACAGGCTGTTTTGCACTGGGCAAAACAATGAGTAGTTATTCACTTACACCTGCACCTTAAATGCCTTTTGAAAAATATACCTTCAACTTTTCTTCCTTTCCTGCTGAGAAGGGAAGAATAGCCAAGTAATAAAGGTAGCCACAGATCTTGGGATTTCTTCCACTTCTCAAAGTCAAAAGAACAAAAAAAAAAAAACCTATAAAAAATAACCCTCAACCTAAAATCTTCAGCATTAAGGAATGGTTCCGGATGTACCTGAAGGCCAAACAAAGTCCATTTTGCACAGAAAACATGACCATGGTTTTTTTTTAATTTTTATTTTAGACACGATTAAAAAGCAACAGGGTGGGATGGGGTGTAATCTTTTCAAGCTCCCAAGAACCAAATGAATCCTCACATCTCCTTGCCTGTTACTTTTTGTACAAGTTTGTATAAATCCAGGTGATTTGGGTTTTGTTGTTGTTGTTTGTTTTGTTTTTTTGCAGGGACTACGCTTTTAGCTGCGATGGCTTATCTGCCCCTCAAAAAATTTGTAAAAAGTGAAGAGCAGGAACGTTCCCAAAGACCTTCCAGATCATGATTTGAAGAAAAGAAGGATCACCTTTTTCTACAGAGTTGTTTCCCAAGACAGTAAACCCGATCCCTGCTTTCTGCAACAGGTACAAACACCTTGTCTTCATCATTGTATTCCTGCTTACTAAAATAGCCTACGGGAAGCCTTGCACACAATCACCACCAGCACTTTCATTCTCTTTCTCTCTCTCCCCAAACATCTCTATGGGCCACCTGCACACTTTAAAAAAAAAAAGGGGGGGGATAAATAGGGGAAACACCCTTACCTGAATTTTCTTAGTTGCATGAATCTACACGTCAATTGTTTTCCACGCCTGCCCAGATACGTGCAACCTCACTGTGTTTTATTTTTTTTTCCTTATGTTTATCACAGTTGCCTTGTTTACAGCATCAGGTTTTGCACAGGGAATTACCAGTTGGGGAGAAAGTCACAGCTGAGGGATTCGTACACAACACCACACACACAGCAATTCAAAGACTCTATTCAGTTCCGGTCATAAGCATCCCAGTTTGTCACAGCAATGGATAGGCTGCTACCAGCAGCATCTGGTCATCCGTGCGAACATGCAGGAAAACCAAGGTGGAAAACTTTTCAGAAATTAGCTGGTAGGGATGAAGCAGCAACGAATCCAATTATGTTCTCTGAGATTAAAATCAGCCATAAGCAAAAGGAAAGAGCAGCTTTCTTTCTGTCTCCAGGAAGGAAGGAACTTTCTGCCAAACCGAATGAAGCTAAATGGTCTTTCTAGCTACGCAAGGTAGCTCCACTCTGAATTAGAGCAAAATCCAGCCTTTCCGCAACAAGTCAAGATTGTTTCCCCACCCCTAAATGGGATTTATGGATTATGCAATCTTTGGTAATACAATTCTCCTTCCCTCTTAGTCCATTACTGCTGAAAATACTGTGATTATTATTAAGAGCTGCCCTCTCCCAGACAAGGAAGTTTACTCTAATTCATGCACAAATACTGAGTAGTGTTTGACCTGCTAAAGGTTTATATGTGATAATTTTAAAAAGAAAAAGAAATCAAATTCATTTTCTCTTTACAACGAGGCTTATGGTCTTTACAATATGTGTGTGTGTGTGTGTGTGTGTGTGTGTGTGTGTGTGTGTTCTCCAATTTGGTTATAAAAAAAGGGGGGGCACATTTTAACTCCAGTACCATTTATCCTATAACGATTTTGTACAGCTGCTCCTCAGCTCAAATCCATTTGCTTAGCAATGGTTCAAAGATAGGACAGCACTAAACACAGAACACTTATGACTGGTCCTCACGCTTATGACTGTAGCAAGGGTAACATGATCATGGTTCAGGCGCTTGGCAACTGGATCAAATTTATGTTAGTTGCAGCATCCTGAGATCGTATGATCTCTTTTGTGACCTTCTCATAATAATAATAATAATAATAATAATAATAATAATAATAATAATAATAATAATAATAATAATAATAATAATAATTGGAAGGGACCTTGGAGGTCATCTAGTCCAACCCCCTGCTCAGGCAGGAAACCCTGTACCATTTCAGAATTAAGGAGAAACTTCCTAACAGTGAGGACAATTAACCAGTAGAACAGCTTGCCTTCAGACGTTGTGGCTGCTCCATCACTGGAGGCTTTTAAGAGACTGGACAACCACTTACTTGGAATGGTATAGGGTCTCCTGCTTGAGCAGACTAGAAGACCTCCAAGGTACCTTCCAGCTCTATTCTGATTGATTGATTGATTGATTGATTGATTGATTTCTGAATGTTTCTGGTTGGCCACTGTGGTGACACAGAATTCTGGACTTGGCTCCCTTGAGCTCTTACATTCTTATATACTAATCTTATTTCTCTTTTGTCCCCAAAGACAAAAAAAAAAAAAAAATCCTATGGCTGTTTGTGTTTTTCCCCTGACATTCTTAGGTGAACTTTTGTGCCATTATTTAACTTAAATTAAACATTATTTAACCTGACAGGCAATATTTGCCATGCGATATCAGATGAACTGAAAATGGACATGCAAATATTTGTAGCAGGCTATGGACAAAAGCCAAGACTCCTGTCTCAAGGACAAATTTTAGAACATTCCAGAACAGGTTCAGTGCATGACAAAGAAGAGCTCTTGAAAGATAATTATGGAAAGTATCCAAAGCCATTCATTTTGTTCAAGTCAAACCTAGGCGTTCACAGTTTTTCTTAGACTTTGAGTAAATATTTTCTAGAAACAAGGCTTTCAATAAGCTTAAACATTTAGACTTATTCAACCGGGACAGGGAACTGAAAGATGCATTGGCTATTTTCCTCAAAGCAGTTGATAACCCCACCCATTGTAATTTTCCCTACATTAAAGAAAGCCAAGAACTGCTTCCTTTGAATGGAGCCTAACAACATCACCTCAGAAAGAAATACAGGCTTTATTTTTATTTTTCCAAAGGCCTCTGGGACCCAGGTGAAGGAAGACACTCTTAAAAGGTGGAGAACTTAAGGCCACCACTTTTGAAGCATTTGCAATACAGGTAGTCCTCAACATAGGGTCGCCAATGAGCCCAACATTTATGTTGCTAAGTGAGACATAAGAACATAAGAAGAGCCATGCTGAATCAGGCCAAAGCCCATCGAGTCCAGCATTCTGTGTCACACAGTGGCCCACCAATTGTACATGGGGATCTTGAGCAGAAAGAGAAGGCAAAACCCTCCCTTTCCCTTGACCCCCAACAAATGGTACTCAAGGGAATCCTGCCTGCCTCAACCAACATAGAGGCGGCACATGGACATCCGTTTTAATAACCACCGATACACTTGTTGGCATCCATGAATCTATCTAGCCCTGCCTTGAAGCTGTCAAGGCTGACAGCTGTCACGACCCCTTCTGGAAGTGAATTCCATAAATCAACGACCCTCTGGGTGAAGAAATATTTCCCTTTGTTTGTCCTCACTTTCTTAGCTATGAGCTTTAGGGAGTGCCCCCTTGTCCGTTTGTTAAGTGAGGTTTGCCCTATTTTACAACTTTTCTTGCCACAGTTATTAAGGGAGTCACTACAGTTGTTAAGTTAGTAACACAGTTGTTAAATGAATAGGGCTCGTCCATTGACTTTGCTTGTCAAAAGGTTGCAAAAGATGATCACATGACCCCAGGACACTGCAACTGACAGAAATACAGGTGTCAAGCATCCAAATTTTGATCATGTTAATAACATGGGGATCCTTCAATGGTCGTTAAGTGGGAAAAATGGTCCTAAGTCACTTTTTTCAATGCCGTTGTAACTTTGAAACGGTCACTATTGTAAGTCGAGGACTACATGTACTCTCTCCTCTCCCCCCAAAAAAGCTCCAATGTCCTCAGGGCTTTTTGACGGTGGGGAGAGAAGATTGTAGCAAGCAAACTGAGAAAAAGCAGAATATTGTGGAAATAATTCAATCTAGTAGCAATAGGAAACCGTGCCCACCTCTATACAGCCACCAATTTCACTCTTCAAAGTCTCAGACGCAGGCTGAAGGCAATCCACGGTGTTGTTCAGGTCTAACAACTTAAAATGCTGACAAGAAGGTAATCATTTAGCCTGAAATCAACTCAGCATCCCAACCGTGAAAGTTTATCAATTCACTAGCCAGAATTAGTCAAGAGGTGGACTGCAGGTTACTATGTTTTTACAAGATTGAACAGGAAGAACCACCAAGTGAAAACATAGAAAAAAACAACAACTCACCCCTCCTGTTCTTCATGTAGAATAAGGAAAACTAATGCCATTTATCTTCACAGAGTGCATTAAACTGATCAATTCCCACATTAAACTGTTTAGCCAAAAGCTGTTAAGAAGAAACTGAATTGACCTGCCACATGAATCATATAGTTGAACCAAGTGGCGCCCAAGAGCATGTGATAAAAAAGTGTAATTAAACCAGCCAACGCTGAAAATAAGTAGACAAGAACTAAATACATCATATCTGTACTTAGTTCAGTCATAAAGGCAGCAATTTATAATGCTGTGCTGGAAAATTCTAATTAAGTGTCCTAGATATTAGGCTGGTACGTTTAATGCAGCAGTCATCTCCAAATAAGTAATGAGATTGAGAAACATGCTCCAAACTCAAATCATCTCTTTATCCGTTGCCTGTATGCATTCCATGCTCCATACCAAACTATAATGCAACATTACCTAAACTGAGTTTAGCCATAATAGCTGTTATTAAAGCTCTCAGGCAATTTCAAACTTTAGTGTCCACTTCTGAATTATAAACTTAATCATTGCCACCGCTGGAGTATTTTCCTTGCCACGCTTAATTTGGGGACAGAACACACATGTACAGCTCACTCTTATTCCATCACTTCCCTTTCATAAAGTTTACACATCTTGCTGAACTCTACTTGAGCACACTTCCTTAAAAGCTAGGAAGCTTTAAAATGCATCTTTAATTTTTTTCTCTGAATCTTTTTTTTAAAGTAGTCTTAAGTGGCATTTTATTTGGAAACATCAAAAAGCAAATGACATTGGTGCTGAATTTTAGACATACGTAAATACTAGGATCTATAGTGAAAAGTCTTTGCAAAAGAACTAGTAAAAAAGAGGATTGAATGGTCAAGGGTTCCTGGTTCAAAGTTAGGAGACAGGACTTGATGGGAGGCCATTAGTGAAGAGCAAAAGGTTAGCTAGTCTAAATTTAAAAATAAATGAAGAAAACATCTCAGCAGTTGCAAGAAAGCCACATGGTTAGACTCAACTAGCAGCAATGCCAGATCCAACCATACACAGGTGCACATGTATTCATCTCCATGTAAAGGTAAAGGTATAGTTTTCCCCTGTCCAGTTGTATCTGACTGCTCGGGGGGCACTGCTCATCTCCATTTCTTAACCAAGGGAATCAGCATTGTCTGAAGACATTTTGGTGGTCATCTGGCCAGCATGACTCTATGCCGAGGCACATGGAACACTGTTACCATCCCACCAAAGTGGTACCTATTGATCTACTCGCATTTGCATGCTTTCAAACTGCAAGGTTGGCAGGAGTTGGGCCAAGTAACGGGAGTTCACCCAGTCATGCAGCAAATGGGTCTTGAACCCAGGCTGTCAGCTTTCCAGCTGACAAGCTCAATGTCTTTAATGGCTGAACCACTACGCCCTTCCATCTCCATTTACACATATCCTTCATATATTCTAGCATACTCACATCTCCCTCTCTCTCTCTCTCTCTCTTCTCTTAGTCCTGTTCTTTCGCTAAGCCGTTGAAGACCGCTGCAGAAATCCATCACTTAATTTCTTCCAACCATCTGTTCAAAGTGACTATTTGGTTGGTGGAGATCCAATAGCATGGTTTCACATCATAACTGACAGTAGAAGGCCATGATCCATCTCCCGGTTGATCACTGCCCACTAGAAGAAGCGAGCAGGGCGCTTGTAGGTGGAATCTTTGCCAAGCAAGATGTTTTCTCTGCTCCAGCCTCAATCTGTGATCTGATGTAATATCAGATACCCTGCAACAGTTTGCCTATGTCATCAGAGCTATTATTACAAACAGCTACTTATGCCAGGAAGGGGGCAAAAAAAAAAAAATCCAGGTCAGGAATTTTTCCAGGGCTAGAAGGCATGGTGAGTTGATATTTCTTCTCTCTCGCAATTCACTGAATGGAATCTGCCACTAGATCTCATGTTATGTGTCATGTGGATGCCATAAATGTACACATAAATGCATCAACTATTATTTTAAACTGCAGCATGCCGGGCCTGAACATGGGTGGTGCTGACATAACATTGACGAAAGAATACTCTGTGTTCCTCTCCAACAAAGAAAGAGTCAAGATTTAGAAAGGTAATAGACTTTCAACATCTAAAGCAGGGGCGGGGAACTATGGCCCTTTTATGACCTGGTGGAGAAACAAGAAGGAAAGGTTCATATCCTCCCCAAGTTCACATCTATGCTGGCTGATGAATTCTGGGAGCTGAAGTCCACAAGTCATAAAAGGGCCAAGTTTGAAGATCCCTGCCTTATCTCCATCCTTGCTATACTGCATTATACATCTCAAAAGATTGCTTATTTACATTTTTCTCTCCTCCAACCAAGATAGCAACACATCCAGAAGACAAGAGTTCTACAATCCCATTTGCTCTCTACAAATAAAGAAACAAATAAATAAATGACAGATTAACCAAATTAGCCGCTAAATGAATGGAGCATTTGTACGTTCCCATAGTATAACTGAGGGAAGCTGAAAAGTCACAAGTTTTTCATGCTGGTGGGCCCCTTCTTCAAAGTTGCACCAAGAAGAGGGAGGTTTTTTTTGTTTTTGTTTTCAGAAATGGAGTTCAAGAATTCTAAGCAAACAAGTTGAGCCAGAAAAAGAGGTGTTTATACTTTGTTCTCCCTTTCACTTGGACACCATTCCTACAAAGAATGCCCCGGGTGTTAGTGCCGTGGGTACAGCACAACGCACATCTCTCCATAAACAAAAGGAGAATGTCATCAGACTCAGATTGTGGTGGACTGTGCTGGGACGTACAGAAAACTAAGAGCACATTGCAGGTAAGTCCTCCACATATGGCCACAACTGAACCCAACATTTTTGCTACCAAGCGAGACATTAAGAGAATTCTTCCCCATTTTACGAGCTTTCTTGCCACAGCGGTTAAGCGAATCATTACCGCCATTAAGTTAGTACCACGGTTGGTAAGTGACTCTGGCTTTCCCACTGACTTGTTTGCCAGAAGGTGGCAAAAGGGGATCATGTGACTGTGGGACACTGAAACCGTCGTAAATATGAACCAGTTGTCAAGCATCCGAATGTATAAATCACGTGACCCTGGGGATGCTGCAATGGTCATTAAGTGTGAGAAACGGTCATAGGTCACTTTTTTTTTCAATGCCGTTGTAACTTTAAACGGTCACTGAATGAATCATAAGTCGAGGGCTCCCTGTACTGAAGACCCATCTGCAATACAGTTTTGAGGCCACAGATCCTGGTTCGCTGAAAGGCTTGTGTGAAGTGTCAGTCTGAAAAACGACCCATGCCCAGTCTGAAGGTTAGACTCCTGAAGTATTGTTGTATAGGATAAACGGGTTAGAAAGGAATCACAAACAATGTCATTTCTCAGAAAGTTTCAAACGCTGTTCTTTTCCTTGTTTTTTTAGAACAGTAAACCTATTTCAAAAACTTTGGAAAATGGGTTCTCCAGGTCAACCCATTTTCAAAAAATGGTTTGCGTAATCATGTGGTGACAAGAGAGGCCCGTGGTGCAATAATGGTGACAACAGCAACGACGTTATAATTTTTTTTAAAAACGTCAAATTCAAGGATTCAAATTCAGGTAACATAGGAAGAAATATTGTTCCGTTTCTGTAACTGTTCTCTGCTTACCAGTTATGCAAGACAGCAACGGAGAGGTGCTACAGGGTGCCCAGGTTTTCTTTCCAATTGGGCCAGTGAGATGTTCTGGATGGTAGCATTCGTTTCCCTATATCTCAGGACTGCCATCTGTAAAACAGAAGGAATACAAGGCACTTCAGAGCGTGGCTGGAATTAAACTCTACGTTCACTCAAAGCAGGTTATTCTTTCACAGATTCAGATGGCTACTGCAGTAGTCGTCTACCACTTATAACCACAATTGGGACTGGAACTTCCATCACTAAGCAACAATGTGGTCATTAAATGAGACTTGGCTCAATTTTAACAACTTTTGCAATAGTCATTCAGCAAATCACACCGTGGTTAAGCAGCTCCAGCTTCCCTACTTCCCTACTGACTTTGCTTGCCAGAAGCATATTGGGCAATGGAAATGACTGACCCCGGGATGTTGAGTGGGTGCTCTGATGGCCGTAAATGTGAGGACACGTGATAAGTCCCTTTTTTCAGCACTGTCATAACTTCAAACAGTCATTAAAAGAATGGTTGCAAGTTGAGGACTACCTGCATGCTAACTAGCGAAGATTTTGGTAATTCTTCTGATGGAATTGTTAGTGTGCTGCTCATCAACATATCCACATGACTCCTTTGAGATACATGGCAAGCTCTGCCCCATCATGTTTAATTTCACTTATTTTCAATTAAAAGGAAGGTGGACCCTGCACTTAGACCTATTCTGATGTGCTCTTTAGGAACAGGGATGCTTTAAAAGACAGAGGAGTGGAGGCAAATTGGGATCTCCTAATATGGATGATTTGGAGTAGATGACGAATGGGACTTCGTCGAAACGTCGCCAAGACACTTCAAGTTCTACGTGGGAGAAAACCCGAATAACCAAAGACCTACAAACAAACACCCGCGAAAACCTCAGAAAACAAATATATATATTTCGCGGGTGTTTGTACGTATGTCTTTGGTTGTTCGGGTTTACTCCCGCGTAGAATCTGAGGTGTCTTAGCGACGTTTTGACGAAGTCCCATTCGTCATCTTCAGGCTGGTGCTTTTGGCTTCGTACTTCTAGGAGCAATGTGTGATCGTAGCTGTTAAAAGGAAGAAACAGCTATGATCACACATTGCTCCTAGAAGCACAAAGCCGAAAGCACCAGCCTGAAGATGACGAATGGGACTTCGTTGAAACATCGCCAAGACACCTCAGATTCTACACGGGAGAAAACCCGAATAACCAAAGACCTACATGTGTGTGTGTGTGTGTGTGTGTGTGTGTGTGTGTGTGTCTTTGGTTATTCAGGTTTTCTCCCACATAAAATTGGAAGTGTCTTGGCGACGTTTCGACGACGTCCCATTCGTCATCTTCAGGCTGGTGTTTTCGGCTTTGTGCTGCCTAGAAGCCGAAAACACCAGCCTGAAGATGACGAATGGGACTTCGTCAAAACGTCACCAAGACACTTCTAATTTTACACAGGAGAAAACCCGAATAACCAAAGACCTACATAGAAACACCCACAAAAACCTTAGAATATATATGATTATGTGTTGCATAGCTTATTTTGGTTCTCTTACCCAGCTTTGTGGCATTTTGACAGGCAGTATTTAAAAAAATGACTGAATGAAGACAACAAACCCTAGCAAATATGAATTAGGCTTCCCTTATTTACATAGCTGAAATTTAAAATCACAAGCTCTATGCACATAGGTCCCAGGTTTGCTTTGTTAACAAAGGCTGCGTGTTTCAGTTCAATGATTGATTTAAAAACTTCTTAGGCTCGTCATGGGTACAGAGTCGTTTGTTCTTGCAGGTTAAATATTTGCATTTTGCATCTGGCTGGAGTTCACCAATATACTGATCACTCGGAAGTTGCATACATCTCATCCGATGAGTGCCATACTATAGCTAAGGGACAAGCCCTAAACCTCTGTAGGATAAAACACAAAGCTATTTATCTCCAGCCGTTATCTTTCAAGCCCTGCTTTGCATTTTTGCATCTTTTCATGCTCTGCATAAATATCATCCTTTTCCTTTAGCTTTTTTTCTCTGTGCAATCTTTCTCAGCTAACCTTCCTTTGACCACTATGCGGCTCTCCTTCTCTTTCTCTAATGAGCCATACCATCTACCATCTGCAAACAGAAAGGAAGTTAATTGGGGCGGGGGAGAGAACTCTCTAGGATGCTCATACTTCTGATTTGTCCTTCTCCAGTAGAGGTCACTAATGCATAAAACACAAACAGAATTAAGCCTTGCTAAGCTCTCCTTCCTGCTGACAGCTTGCCTAACGGATAAAATTGAAGTCGCTTGCTTTTCTGGTGAGCGGTGGGCCCACAGGAAGGAAGACACAGTGTGGGAAGTAAAAAAACGCCTCAAGGTTTTTGATCTTCTTCCTGCCGTCTAATTCCCCCAAATTCTGCCGGGTAAATGCACTGGAGAAGACAACCAACTGATGCAAAGATTTTCACCATGGAAGTTCTACAGCAGAGGAGACGATTTAGCCAAGAAGGCAGCCAAAACAAGAAACTAGTTTCACACACACCCATTAAGGAAGACATTATTGGAATTGGAACACAGATAGCCCTTGACTTACGACTAGAATTTCCATTGCTAAGCAAGTCCATTGTTGAGTTGAGCCCCCCCACCAAAAAAATTATCTTAATTGGCAGTTCTTCGTATTGGCTCAGCTGTTCAAGAACATGGCAGAAAACCTAATTATACTACATTAATATCACTCAAGCATCCCTTCCAATGTGACCAGCTGCTTTGAAAAGAAAATATTAAGATGAGATTCTTAATAAAGATTCTTGCTTTGCTCTTTCCTGAGAACAAAATCAGGAAGAAGTGGTAGCAATCCTATTTTTATATGTGGAAAGAGAAGGTACGATGTTTGAACACATCTGTTTTGTCTAGTAGGAGTAGGTAACATCCTGCTTAGAGACACCTCCCTAAGTTTCATTAGTCCCTCTTGACTCCATTAGATCCTTTTAATTAAAACAGATTACCCTTTATCTTCATCTCCTCCAACTTGGTTAACCACCATAAGTGTAGTCAATAGCTCCAAGGATTATTAGCAATAGCTATTATTGTGTAGGACAGTGTTTCTCAACCTCAACCATTCATGTGTGGACTTCAGCTCCTGGAATTCCTCAGCCAGCGTGCTGCCTAGGAACTCTGGGAGTTGACGTTCACACAACTTAAAGTAGTGAGGTTGAGAAACTCTGGGAATTCTGGGAACAAAAATCTACTTTAACTGGAGAACATACCGACTGAGCATGTGTGTTCCAGCGTCATCTTATCACCCCAAATAAAGACACAAAAACAGACTGAACGGGAAACTGTAATTGCAGCTTTATTTAGAGATGTTTTCACCTGGTATGAAAAAATAAAGGGAAAGCTGGTTTGGGAGAGATGTCAGGGAGACACCGCTCTTATCTACTGCTAAATGGGTGTTTACTCACGAACGTTTCCTTCCTTTCTTTACATAAGCTTTTTTTCTATTTATTATAATGCTTTATCTGAAACCCCAGTTAAGTAGCGGCGCCCAGCCAATTTTTTTTTTTTTGCACATTATGCCCGGTTAATTCTTGTGCAGGAAATCCTAAGAAAATGATGTTATAAGATTAACTAAGAAGTATAGGTAGTCCTCGACTTAAACAATTTATTTAGCGACCGTTCAAAGTTACAACAGCACTAAAAAGCGACTTACGACCGTTTTTCACACAACTGTTGCAGCATCCCCAGGGTCACGTGATCAGAATTCAGACGCTTGGCAACCGTATTTATGACGGTTGCTGTGTCCCAGGGATTACGTGATCCCCCTTTCTGACAAGCAACGTCAAGGGGGGGAAGCCAGATTCATTTAACAACCGTGAGACTAACTTAACAACTGCAGTGGATTCACTTAACAATGGTAGCAAGAAAGGTTGTAAAATGGGGCCAAACTTACTTGACCATTTTTTTTTTTATTTAGCAACATACATTTTGGGCTCCATTGTGGCTGTGAAGTTGAGGGTTACCTGAAAAAGAAAAAAAATCTTGGAAGAAAGAAGTGGCAAACCAAGTCTGTATTTTTGCCCCCTAAAAGCCAGCATGGTTTTTTGGAGTTTGATCCAGAGAAGAGATCTGGATTGTAATCTTTTACCTGTATCAACCTATCATCAGCATTTTGCATAGAACAAGGAATTGCCTTAAAGAATTTACTGACCCAATCTTTTGCTAGAGTTCAGTATATTTTCTTTTCAAACAGCTTTTAGAGCAGAAGTCCCCAACCTTTTTGGCACCGGGGACCGGTTCCGTGGAGAGAGGTTTTTCTGTGGACCGGAGGGGGCGTGGTTGTGTGTGCTGCCTGCATCCTGTGGATGGGGCTTTGCTTGTTTGTGTGGACCGGTTGCTGGCATGCCACGGCCCAGTACCGATCCACAGACTAGGAGTTGGGGACCCCTGTTTTAGAGGTTTCTGATTCCATCCACCTTCCAGATTTTTCACATCTCTAGTTTGCTTTATATCAAAACAGAATCATGCAGCCCTGGGGAAAAATGCAAAAAAAAATAAAAAACCAAGCTAAAGGAACTGCTAACAACATAATTGTCCCTCCTCCCTAAAGGAAAATGTAAGGAACATAACCAAGCTGGGAGAGATTAGCTGGGATGATTTCCAAACTAGGAATGTTCATAACATACAGAAAAATCCAGATGGGTGGGAGAGAAAGTGAAAAGAACAGCAGTGAGAGAGAAGAATTCTGTGCAGAAGGAGAACTGCAGAAGTGATTTTCAACCCTGCACCTATTTCAGATGCACCCAATGCTCAACCTCAACCTACATAGGCAGCTTGGTTTTTTTTTTATAAGTATTTTATTAGTTTTATAATTATAAACAAAGAATCAAATTAAAAACAACTCAACTTAATACAATCTTTTTCAACTTTCTTCCACACAAAACAAAACATACATTCTTTTAAAAACTTACGTAAAATAAAATAACTATGGGTGTTGCTCGGCAGCACCCCCTCCACCACATCCCCCTCTTCCTTCCTCCCTATTTCCTACTTCCCTCCCCCTCCCCTCTCTCCCTCCCTCACTCTCCACCCTCCTCTCCTACAATCTCCCTACTTCCCTCCACTCCTTCACTCCTCACTCTCCACCCCCTCCAGATGTGGTCCAGAGGTACTGTATAGGCAGCTTGTTTAATGGCCGTTCAGAGTTACAACGGCACTGAAAAAAGTGACTTATGACCATTTTCGCACTTAAGACCACTGCAGCATCCCCATGGTCACGTGATCAAAATTCAGACGCTTGGCAACCGACTCCTATTTATGACGGTTGCCGTGTCCCGGGGTCACGTGATCCTCTTTTGTGACCTTCTGGCAAGCAAAATCAATGGGGAAAGCTAGATTCACTTAACGACCGCATGACTAACTTAACAACTGCAGTGATGCACTTAACAACTGTGGCAAGAAAGTCGTAAAATGGGGCAAAACTCACTTAACAAATGTCTCACTTAGCAACAAAAATTTGGGGCTCAGTTGCAGCCGTGCATCGAGGACTACCTGTCGTAATAAAATTGTGAACGCAAGATAATGAGCAAAAAAAAAAAAAGATAATCAATCCTTGTTAGACTTCTTGCCACCTGCCAGAACTTGTTCCTGCAGTTTTCTTGGAAAGATTTTGAAGACCGTTTGCCATTGTCTTCTTCCTCGGGCTGAAAGGATGCGGCTGGCTCAAGGTCACCAGCTGCCTAAAATGGGACTAGAGCTCACGATCTGCTGGTTTTTCGCCTGTTCCCATCGCTGCTCTTTTTTTTTTTTAAATTATTTTATTAAAACCATCAACATTAAACATAAGTTCATATTAAAAAGCAATCATCATATATCCTGCAATACAACTCTAAGGATCAGATCAGTCTTTGTAAACGTCTGGTTTAGTAAACATTCCTCACTCCTCACGTCAAGCCTCAACTATACGCCTGGTACATTTTATTTGATTGGTGTTTCTCTTATATATGGTCTATCTACTGTTTCTAGTCTATCACCTATTGTTCATTCGAGCTTCAGAAGTAAATTCGTCTCAGTAGTAGTGCAATCTTTTATGATCCCTAACAAAAGATCCTGAGGTAGAAATTCAGTATCCTGAGGTAGAAATTCAGTACACTTTTCCAATATTAAAGCAATCAACATTAAATCTGGGCTCATATTAATAAGCTGTCCTCATAAGACCTGAAAATACAGCTCTTGTATATGGTCTATCTACTATATCTAGTCTATCACATATTGTTCATTCGCGCTTCAGAATTAACTTCGTCTCAGTAATAGTGCAATCTTTTATAATCCCTAACAAAAGATCCTGAGGTAGAAATTCAATAACCTGAGTTAGAAATTCAATCCGCTTTTTCAATATTAAAGCAAAGGCTGTAACATCTGATGTAATGAACACAGCTGTAAAACTTCACTAAAGCATCTTCACAGATGGTTTTCTAGTAGTTCTGCTGATCTCCAAGTTGTGAAATACTCGCGTTCCCTCTTCCCTTTCTTGGTTCAAATTCACTGCAGTTATAACTTGTTTGGTGGCAGCCAATGCGGCAGTCTTTTGATATCTAATCCTTGTCTGCTTCAAGATAGGGAATTTTTAGGGAGATTACGGATTAACATTTTACGGTAGCAGCCTGAATTCTTCTGGTTGATGCAACCCAAGCCAGTTGTATTTCTCACAAGTTGAAAAGCGCAGCTTGCTTTTTGCAATTATGCATGATATTCTCCAAGGTGTATTCAGAATTTTTGCCTCCCGCATATGTTCGGTGGACAAAGAAGGAAAGCAGGGTTCCAGACAAGCACAAAACCGTCCCTTACTGCAGGGGTCCCCAACCCCCAGTCCGTGGACCGGTACTGGGCCGTGGCATGCCAGCAACCGGTCCGCACAAACAAGCGAAGAAGCCCCATCCGTGGGATGCAGGCAGCACACAAAACTTTTCTCCACTGAACCAGTCCCTGGTGCCCAAAAGGTTGAGGGCCTCTGCCTTACTGAAAGTCTCACAGAAAGAAAGACAAAAACATTCCCCTGGCCACTGTGGAAAGAATCACTTAACAACAGCTTGACTAATTTAACAACGACTTAACAACTGTGGCAAGAAAGATCATAAATAGGGCAAAATTCACTTCACAAACAAGCAATCTCGCTTCATAAATGTTTCGCTTAGCAGCAGAAATTTGGGCCTCAGATGTGATCGTAAGCCGAGGATTACAAACAAGGAGACATGTAGCATGAACATGATTGTATCAACTCACATGTGTCATTCTTGGTGGGTACATTAATGTACCACATTTAGCTATGCTCACCCAGGACAGATCCTCAGTCAGGCAAAGTACCCCAATGCTGTGTAAATTACATTATCCCATGATTGATTGTTTCAAATTGCTTCTGATTTTCTGGGCAGCTGCACAAACAAAGATGTCCTTTCCAAGTAAACATGTGTCCTTGAAGGAACAGCGTGCATTTTAAAAATGGAGGGAAGCAAACAAATGAATGAACGAGTAGAAGTTAATTGAAGTAATTCTAATGAAAGAGATAAATATAAAAACATTAAGAAGCCCCTAAACCTGCTCAGCCAGCATAATTTTCCTGCATTGCTCTCTGAATTTGGACTGGTAGATTGGAGCTTCAAGGATCTATATACGTCTTGATTTGTATTTTTCTTGGGCTTTTGTTGATTTGTTTAGAATATGAACTCGGAAATGCAGAAGTGTCTGCTGAAGCAAAAGGATTCTGTGTCAAGGTTCACGTACCACAGTAAACCACACTGTGGCTTGTTTGGTTTGGGATGTGCATGTTGTACGAACTGAGCCTTGTGGCTTATTTATACTGTACTGAAGCATATTTCAACAAGCATGGGGTTAACGTGATTTGTGACCCAATCCTCAACTTACGACTATTCAAAGTTACAATGGTAGTGGGGGAAAAAGAGACTTATGACTGTTGCAGCAGGATGAAAATTGAGACACGTGCCAACTGGCATAAGTCAATGGGGATGCCAGATTCAGCCAACAGCCCTGTTACTAACTTAACAATGGCAATGATTGGCTTAACAACAGTGGCAAGCAAGGTCGTAAAATGGGGCAAAGCTCACTTAAAAACAGTCTTGCTTAGCAATGAAATGCTAGGCTCAATTGTGGTCATATATCAAGGACTACCTGTATACAGTTCCATGCCCTGTAATGTGTTCAACTGGGGACCTATATCAAACCCCCCTCACTGGTCTGCTGCTATTTTTCAGTACTTCTGTTTTAATTAACTTTTAATTGCAGGCTTTCTACCCTGCAATCTGTCCTGAGACTTCAAGGAACAGAACGGAGTTTATGATTAAGCAAAGAGTATGCATGGCAGCATATATCCCCCTCCCCCCAAAAAAACCCTAAATCACCCCAAGGGAGTTACAGTCATTACAGTAATTGAAGATAAATTGAGTCATTAAAAAACACCATGCAAATGTATCCCTACTTGACTTCAAGACAACCATTTAGCACTAAGCTAAACCGTGATGCAAGGAGGGGTGGAGCTGATCTATTTAGTGCCCAAAGCATCAGCTGATTCAAGGAGGGAGAAAGCCCTTTCCCTACAGCAAACAAGGAACCAGGATGTGGTCAAGTTAGTCCTCCCCCAGTGCAAGGTCAGATCAAAGTCAGTGGCAACAAAGAAGTCCTTTTGATTATTATACTTAAAACCCATGAATTATAGGATTCTTTAAGAAGATTAACACTCTCCCTGGAGTCCATAATAGGATGTTGACATACTCACCAAAATAAGGGCACAAATGTGCACAGCCAAACTCGTGACCCAGCTTGCTTTTTGCTCATGTGAACAAGAATTTGAAAGAAAGCGAAGGAGCAGAAAGAAAGAACAGGGTGTTAAGGGAAGAGCATGCACCCCTACAAATGTCCCAGATTTCAGTTACATTTTCTCGTATTAATTATATTTACATTTGCTCTTGGGATATCCATTCCCCTTCCCCTCACTCCAGGAAGTACAAAAAGCATGCTTTCTCTAATTTTCCCCATAACAACAACTTTGTTAGTTGGGTTGAGGGAGAAACAATGACTGGTCCCTAATCATCCCATGTGCTTCCATGGCCAAGGTGGACCTCAGCCTTCCCAGTTCTTAGCCAGTAACTAAGTCATTTCATCATTTGTTTGTTTGTTCATCAACAATTATAAATTTGAACAAACAAAATGAAAAAAAACCCGAAAATGTGACAGAGACGATAGACACGATAGTGCACTTACCCATGCCCCCCTTAAACATGGGATGAAGTTCACAGAAGTTGGAATTAAAACTGTAAAAGTTAGTAGCTGAGACAACTGAATCAGGTAAGAATTCCAGCCTCAGACAACTCATTCAGTTAGAAAAACTGAATTTTTTACAATCAGGTTTAAAGCGGTTTCCATTAAGTTTAAAGCAGTTGTTACATTATGTTAAAACTAAAAAAAAAACATTTATAGTTAAGACTGGTTTGTACTGGTTAAATGATAAAATAAGCCACAATGGCTGGAGTCTCGCTGTGCTAAAGCTGTATTCCGCAATTTATAAATTCCATATGGATTCACCCAACATTGCTAAGCTAAACTAAGCTATGATGTAGCTGCTCTCCCCTTACACAAAGCAATCAGGTTTGGTAGCCAGGAATCAGCAGTCAAGAAAATAGAAAGCGAAGCAAAAAGTTTGGAGTCCAGAAGATAGAGAACAAAACCAAAGACACAAGAACTATGTAAGAATATAGTTTTAGCATTAATGTCTGACTAATTCAACTAACAAAACAATGAGCTAAAGAAACCTTTAAACAGCTTGAATCTAAAGGACTTCACCACCTGCTTCAAAGAAAGAAAACTACCCATAAATGTGAGATACACAGGAAAAGCTATCCTTCAACTTGTTTTCCAAGAATCAAATTCTGAGCTGCATTAACATTATCTCAAAAAACTGCCTTTAGAATCAAGTATCTCAGTCCATGTTCTAAGTCTTAACTGCTGCATTACAAAAAGATATTGTGCCATTCACCTCCATTATCAAACAGACTGTTTAAAAGCAGCTATTACTAAGGTATTTGGTTGTAAATAATGTTCTGAGCATGTCTCCAGGGTTCTCCTTAAGAGGAACTGGATAATAGTAGTAGTAGTAGTAGTAGTAGTAGTAGTAGTAGTAGTAGTAGTAGTAGTAGTAGTAGTAGTAATAATAATAATAATAATAATAATATCTGCAAGAAATATCATTTGCCTGTAAGCAAGAACTGGTGGGATCATAAAATAGAGAAAGTCATAGAAAATGATAAAATTAAACTGCTCTGGGACTTCAGAATTCAAACAGACAAGCACCTGCAACATAACAACCCGAACTTAACAATTGTCGATAAGAAAGGCAAAAAAGTCTGGATAGTGGACGTGGCAGTGCCTGGAGACAGCAGAATAGACGAGAAAGAACTGGAGAAGATAACAAAATACAAAAAACTACAAATAGAAATAGAAAGACTGTGGCAAAAGTAAGCAAGGGTAGTACCAATAGTAATAGGCGCCTTGGGTGCAATCCCAAAACAACTGGAGCACCACTTGAACACCATTGGCATTGACAAATTCGCTATTAGTCAATTGCAAAAGGCGGCCTTACTAGGAACTGCTTCCATCTTGCGACGATATCTGTAATACCATCAAACATCCACATCTGCCTATCCCAGTCCTTGGTAAGGACTCGATAGGTAGACAAAATGCCAAATCCAGTCTGAACATCTGGCTGACTGTGCGATGATCCATAATAATAATAATAATAATAATAATAATAATAATAATAATAATAATAATAATAATAATAATAATAATAATAATAGCTAGTCAAGTCATGACACTGTTTAAATTTAGGCTCCTGAAAGAATAAAAATGTGGGCTACCAACTCAAAGGTACTTTTTCAACAGACAATTGAAAAAGTCCAATTGCCTTTGGAAAAGAACCCTTTGAGATAACCATGAGCTGGATGACTGAGAATCTCCATAGACACTGGGCT